>JAWNNO010005984.1:0-86466 GCA_035044985.1 Lordiphosa fenestrarum | reverse complement strand
ATCGGACAAAACTGAGCATTTCCAAAGTGCGGTGCGGTTTTTCAGTCGAGTTTAGTGATTCGGAACTTTTCCGAACCGGTTTGCATCCCTGCTTGGTGGAGTTTTAATTTGTTTTCGATTTAAGTTTCATAAAATTATTTGTAGCACAAACATTCCGGAAAACCGCATCCAAAATCTGCCATCTCACTCACAGACCGACCATTTCCTGGTCTGTTCTGTCTGAAAGTTGTGCGAAAATGGCGTGCAAATTATTGCCACTGGTTTTGTTGTGGTTGTTCGCTGAGAGTTCACATTGCATTTTAACATTGCCGCATCGCACAATTTACAACAATTTGAATACATTTATAAAAAGCGCTTTCAGCCGTTAATAATAATTGCTCTGATTTAAATTTTAATGGCAATTGTTGGTAACCAAATGTGTTGCAGACAAACGAGGGCAGTTACTGGGTTGAGTGTTAATTTATATGTATGCATTTACGACCAAATGCATTTGGTCGAAAGTGTTTTCGTGTGGACAATTGAAACAACTTGAGTCCGTTCGAATTGGCTTGGCCAATTTTAATTTAATTTAAATACAATTCGCTTTGTGCGACTCTTAGTTTGCCCACTTTTCGTCAGCTGGTTGTTGATTTGATCAAAGCAATCGCAACAATTCAATCACTTTGATGTTTGTTGTTCACAAAAACACAAAATAAACAAACGTCTGCCTGCCACGCCCCCCTCGTTGCGCCGGGTCCGGTATTTAAGCGCCAGAGTCATTGCTTTGTAAACATCAATGTGATTGCATTTACCCCATCCAACTGTCCGACACCCTCGCCTCTAACCGGCAGTAACATGTAATTTCTTTAATGGTTTCCTGAAATGCCTCCCTGCGCCATGCCATGCCAGGCGCGAATAGCCTAAAAATTTGTTGCGTGCAAAACATAAAAACCCAAATTTTGAATAAGGTGAGGTGCAAAGCAAGCTGGTGGGTTTGACAAGGGGAATCCCGTTGAGAATCCTGTTGTGAATGAAATGTATGCTGTGTATTAGTGACAAACTATGAACGTTTGTTGAAACTGTCTAATGGGCCTGTGTGGGCTTCCAACTTTGATAATTTAAAGTTGATGTAGGAATTTTTGAAAGCAAAACTGAATGTTCAGATTGGTGCATAACCGTCGAACCACAAGCTGAAACCTGCCATAAAGTCGGAGGTTTTGTTGTTAGATTAGATTTTGTCTTCCTGGTAGGTGTTACTTGGGTGCCGCATACTTAAAATATACTCTTATCTAAGTTTTTTTTAAATTTTGATGATTTATATTTGGTTATAAACAGGGCTGGAAAACGAAATTTTGTTTTGGGTCTCCGGCTTGCTGCTTCGTACCAAAATTTACCAATGGCTACGGTTTGAATACTTATTTTAGGTTCGAGGTTTTTGGGTGAAGGGCTTGGTTCGAACCTTGGTTCAGTCCATGTTTGACAAAATATTATCAAAATAAATAGGAATACATTAATTTAGTTACAAAATATTACTAGATTTGAGTAGTTATTAAGATCAGTGTGCAAAAAACGCTCTCCACCAAAAAACTAGTCATATCGTATGGAATGCCTGAGAATATTCAAACTATAATTTACTGTTAAGTAAAATTCAATTTTGTAGTGTTTGTAGGTAAATATTTCCAATGTAATGTTAGGCTCTTGCTTTTGTGAATTATTGAAAAAGCTTTGGAATGGATCTTGAAAACAGAGACTTTTATGGGCGGGGATTTTATATTAAAGTTCTAAATGATATTCTGGGCTTTTATTTACACTTAAATGTCCATTTAACGATAGCAGCTGAACTCGCTTGACAGAATTACTGATGTCAACAACTTTTGTTGAACCGACCCGAAATTTAAGGTTTGGAACAGGTTTGGGTTCAGATTTTCTTTCTGAAGAGGTTCGGTTCAAGGTTCGGTTCACAGTAAGGTAAAAGTGGGGATTCCGTGCTCAAACCGGTTCGGCTTAAAACCGGTTCCGATTCCGATGTTTTGACGATATATTGATCATTTTAGAAACTATATAAATTTCAGAAAAAATTACTATGGTCACTTTAAAATCGGACGTTCAGTGCATTTCTGTCATTTTAATAAAAACAATTAAAAATAATTGAGACAGCTCTTTAATACAAGGCTGCAAACCTTTAAAATTATCCATGAGGTTCGGTCCGGGGGTTCGAACCCATTGTAAAATCCAAGGTTCGGTTCGCGGACCGGTTCTCGGAACCCCTGAACCCAAGGTTCTAGTTCGAACCTTGGTTCGATGGTCCTCCACGCTTAGTTAAAAATGTAATCGATTTTACTAAATCTTTCAGAGATTTCCAATATTTCCCTGGATGTATCGTTGACAAAATTACTTAAATTGGTGAACCGAACCTCATTTTTTGAGAAAATGGTCCGGTTCGGGTTCAGGTTCGCGGAGTCTAAAATGTAAGCCGCCTGGTTCATGGTCCGGTTCGCGAACCCCAAAAAACCCGAACCGAACCTGTTCTCAAGGGTTCGGTTCCGGACCGGTTTGCAGCCATGCTTTAAAAGAAAGAAAACTATTTCAAATTATGCGACAAGACTGTTAAAACAAGTGACGATACAACCAACTTAAAGTCGCACCTAAGAATTAATAAATTGGATTCTGCAATCCGCAGCAACATTACTGTGCCCACGTCAACTGTCACTCGGAAAAGCAAGCTCGTTTGACGTTCATATTTTGTGTATGTACACTAGGGAGTACTTTTCTCCATACGATTTTTAAAGTTTTAAATTCTTTGAGGCTCATAGCTCAAAAAATTCACAATATTTTATAGAGAATTTAACGAAAATCCAAAATCAGATATCTTAAGGTTTAATGGTGCCGATGAGGCTTCAAAGTTTCCAAATTCCTCGAAATTTATTTTTGAGTTATCAATGTGGGCAGAGATCTTTTACCAAAATGTCGAAAAAAATATTCAAATATTTCACAAACTGTAAAGCTAGCAACACAATCGGAGGGCACCAAATTTGATATTAATTGCTTCCATGCAAAATGTAGAAGGGCGTCGTGATGTGCCATTTAATCTGGGATCTGCCATGGATTTGGGAAAAACACTGTTCAACAGTACAAGTCCTTGCTTTGTTACTGACAATCAGCTATCCAATTATATTACAGTGATGCATTTCATCTATTTATACCAGCGGTGGCACCGATTCGGCAGTATTTAGATCTTGAAGATGTTTGCCTTGCCCACATGCACTTTTCGTTTCAGAAGTTAACAAATCTTGAAATTAAGAACAAAAGAACGAGGAAAGAACTGTCATTTCATCGTCTAACTATTTTGAGAACGTTGGATAGACGACCTGACGAAGTTTGAGAAACCATAATGAATTTTATTTATATTATTATAAGTTAAACCCTTATATAATTTTATTTTAGTTGTTTTTAATGACCAGCGATAAATTGGACTAGCTTAAGCTCTTAACCATAAAACAGCACTGCACGAAAGACTCCTATTAATTTGAGATTTTCTTAGACGAGGGCCGATTTCACAAACCCAACCAGATAATTCTCTTTTAAAATTCTCATAAAAGGTAAAAAATTGCATGAGTATATGACTAAAGAAAGTTTTTTAGATTGCATAGCTATTGGAATTTATAAAAGTTAATATCGTCAATTGAATTTTGTCAGAATCTAATCTGCAAGCATGGGGTTTCTGGATATTTGCTCAAAGTACTCAACGAAGACAAAGAAGAAGTAATTATAAGAGAAAATTCAAAGCGTTTTACATTTGGAAGAATCATTCATTTGGTGCCCTCCCATCGTGTTAATAGCTTTATAATTTATGAAGTATTTGAATAATTTTTGACATTTTGGTAAAAGGTCTCTGCCTACATTGATAATGCAAAAATAAATTACGGGGAAATTAGAAACTTTAAAGCCTCATCGGCACCATTAAACCTTAAGATATCTGATTTTGGATTTTCGTTAAATTCTCTATACAATATTCTGAATTTTTTGAGCTATGAGCCTCAAAGAACTAGAAAAAATTGATTTTTTCATACAAGGCAGGTACGCTCTAATGTACACGGACAATGTAAATCAATCAACCTCTATCCAACTTTGAGCAGCACAGATCCGTGGGATCATATTCGTTGTTGCCATGCCAAGACCGTTGCAATGCGCATTGACTTTAAGGCAGAATAAGGGGCCGGGCCTCGCGGGTCAAGCGGGCCATCCATTGCCAGTCTCTGATATATGATATAAATAATATATGATATAATATAAATGATATAAATAATATATATTGTCGAAAAACAAGAATCACTGGTTGTACTATGAAGAACCCCAGAGCGAAAATGTGACGGAGTCTGACCAGTTAAATCAAAATATTACCAAAAAATATCAGATTTATTATATATCGCTTCGGACAAAATATTCGAATATGTTATATCATCTTTTTTAACAAAACATTACTTAAATTTCTTAGTACATTGAACCGTTTTTCACCATTTGAAGTTTCCACCACCCTTTTTGCAGATCACTGGATTTTTATCCTATTATTAACATTATGATTCATATATGAGATTTGTCTTTGAACAACTTTTTGACCGGTTGAGCCGGTAAATCGCACAGCATGAATAATGGTAGAAATGTCTTTGTGACGGTCTTAAGTCGCCTTTGAATCTTTTTACAGACTTGGGACACAGCCTATGACACTATCCTGATAGACATGCAAACACTTTGAAAATTTCCAGCAGATCGATTCATTGTTTCACATAATGTAGAAAATTCCTGATCTGGTGGCACGCTCCCAATACGTTTGAGTATATATATTTATTCGCCGAACTTCACAAGAATAGAAGCACTATTCAGCTGTTTTGAAAACTGGATGCTTATGAACAGCAGCAGTAATTCTGTGTGCCAAGCACACATTTCTATTTCATTTGGAATCAAGCCTTTGACAATAAGCAACAGCAAATATAAACGATTCAATCTAAGCTAACTTGCCAGAAACAATAAGCATTATTTGTAATTCAAAAAATCAAAATCAAAATGTTTACATTTGAATTATGTTCTTTTTAGCTACAGCTACCCGTTTGGGTTGCGAGTGCGTGTGTGCCTAAACGCATTAAAACACTTCATTAAGCCAAATCCTGTGTGATATAACAAAAGCAAGACACGCACGCACTCACCAGCTCGAGCTTCCAGTCCCATTCCCATCCCTTTCCCAAGTCCTGACCAAAGCATATGCCTCTTCAACGCACTTGAACAGCTTTATTACCAGAATGAGCCGAAGGGAAGGGGTGCAAACATGGAAACTATCGTCAGTCTCGGGGCTCATTTTAATAACACAGAAGCGGCGGGGCAGGACAGCATTTGCATTGAGGGATCTGAAATCACGGCATGTCAGAAACCATAAAGTGTATAAATACCATGTATAAACTATTTACCCTTGCTCAGGCCGGCGCTCGTCCTTGTATCCTTGACATTAGGAGTGCGCGCACGTGATGTGGGCTTTCATCCACTTTGAATTCACATTGTTTGTTGTTAATTTTACGCCTGATTACAAACGTGGGTTAAAGGCGAACCCTCTCTGATTGATAAAAATCTCACGGCTGCTCTAAGAGGCGGTGCTGCACTTCATATTCATTTAATTTCATTTGCACTCGATCCTGGCCAAGTGCACAGCTCTTCATGTTTAGCCAACACGGGACGTACGCCCTGAATTGCTCACTTGAGCGGGACAGCAAGCAAATATGCACCCGATTATATCAGTTGCATCTAACTAAAGTTGAGCACATAATTGCAGGGCCTAGCACTCGCCTAGACTTGATCGCGATCTTGGCTTAGAGCGGCGCCAGGCGACTCAGCCTGCGGTCCCATGGCCATTTTTAATAATAATAATCAAAATTTGTTGACCTTACTTTGGGATCCTTACTTCGGCCCTTTGTGTGCGGATCGCGTTCAATGCAAATATGGAAGGGAAGGGTGTGCGCTCGCCTTGGAAATTGCGCATATCTTAAGCCGATCTAATGCTCATCCAGGCCCAGGTATCACTGCTACCGTTGACCTTCTGTTCGTTGTAATGGCAACAAATTGGATTACAATTAAATTTCATTTACATACACAGCTCGTCCTTTGTTGGCGGGGCCTCAATTAAAAATGTTTAATGATTTCTATTTTGATATGCCGCGGTCCTCGTTATCCAGCTGTGTGCATTTGAGATTTTAACGATAATTATGGTCATGGCGTTCGTCAAAATTTGGAAATAATATTAGCAAATCGCTTCGGATAACGGTTGGCCAGAAAACGTGTCGATGCTTGAAAAAAGTTTAGCAAGACAACAGAAATGAATATGTTTTGCGAAGATAAAACAAATTTATACGATTTTCTTTATTTATGACTATGAAAAATATGGATAATGACTACCACAAGTGCAGTACACAACATTAAGTTTATAGTTAAATTTATACGAGCTGGAAATACAATCAACTTTTTTAAATTTTAAATTATTGCCATGAGCATGGGTCTAACATTACATTGACAATGTTTTTCTACGAAAACAACGAAATGGAAGGTTACTTATATATTGAATATTCCTATGCGTTCTACCAATCGTTTCCTAACCAAAAAACACGCGATTCCTATACTCAGAGAAAAAATAGAGAATTTTTTACTTGGATCAAGAAATTTCGAGATCAATAGTTCGATTACAGTGAAAATTTCGATCTAAGAGCGAAATTCTTGATCCAAGTATGAATTTTTGATCCCGGTTTTCTTGATCTAAGAACGAAACATTCTCAAATCAAGTAGCAAAATTCTTGAATCAAGTGCCAAACGAACTCAAATCCAAGGTTATTTATTCTTAAATCAAGAGCATACAGCATTGACAAAATCCGAGAATGTTCTTCCGATTATTAAGAGCTCATCAGATTCAAGAGTAAGATCGTTTACTCTTAAATCAAGAGCTTCATAGATTCCAATCATACAACAATTTAAAAGAAGTTGTTTTTTATACCCTTGCAAAGGGTATTATAACTTTGCCCAGAAGTTTGCAACGCATAGAAATATTCATTTCCGACTCATAAACTATATATATTCTTGATCAGGGTGACGAGCTGAGTCGATTGAGCTTTGTCCGTCCGTCTGTCCGTCCGTCCGTCTGTACGTCTGTCTGTCTGTCTGTTTCTACGCGAACTAGTCTCTCAGTTTTAAAACTATCAAGCTGAAAGAGTCTTCTTTTTGCTGCACACTACTAATATGTCGGAACCAACCGGATCGGATGACTATATCTCATAGCTCCCATAGGAACAATCGCTCGGTAAACTAGTTTTAGTATGAAAAACTTTTTTCTTTTCAATGGAAACGTCTCCAAACTTTGTCATCGTAGGTTTTATATTTTATTTTATAATCCTACCAATTTTTATTAAAATCGGACAACTATATGGTATAGCTGCCATACAAAAGATAGGTCTGAAAAACAGTCTTAGTTTGAAAAACTTTTTTGTTTTTAATGGTAGCATTCTGCAATTTTGTATTTGTTTGTTTCTCGTGCTTTTACATAATTCTACAAGTTTTTGTCCAAATCGGATGACTATATCAAATAGCTCCCATACGAACGATCGGTCGGAAAATGGGAAAAAGAGTATTTTTTGAAAATATTTAAGCGAGCACTTGCAAGGGTATAAAAACTTGGGCACAGACGAAGTTAGCTTGGCTTTCTCGTTTCCATTTTGTTTAAGTTTATTTCATTGAAATAATCCATGTAGCAAGTTTTAGACGGCAAAAAGTAAAGTAAATTAATCAGTCTTTGCCTGTCAACTGGCAGTCGCACAGCCGTCGCTCCATGCCAGCAATGCCATAACTGGTTGGAAATTCCAAAGCAACATGAGTGCAAAAATTGATTGCCCTCTCCGCTCGATAGCTTTCCCACACACCCCTCTTCTATAAAAAACCAAACTGAGAGAGCGAGATCAACGCTTTTTGCTCTCAAATGTGCTTGCCCTCCTCTCTGTTTTTATACCTCAGTCCCCTCGTCTAAATACATTATACTGAGAACGAATTTAGCTCGATTACAAGAGCGAAATTCTTGAAGATACAAGAACGAATAAATATTTTTTTAAGAGCGTTCGCTCTTAACGTATTCGTTCGTAGTTTTGGAACACAAAATAAGATTCGAGCCAAAACCTTCTCCCAAAAACACCTCGAACCTTGATAACTTTCAGTTATTATGTGTCAAAATCTGAAAAACTTGGGAGAATTTTTAAGCGATGGGAAGCCAGTACAGAAAAAATTGCGGTAGAATCAGTGCCACTACAACACCGAAACTCCAAGATCTCAGCAATTGACAGTTCTTGCTATGGCAGATGAATTTGATGTTTCAGTCTGGTGCACTCAGTGCAGATGTTTCATCGAGTTAGAAGGGAAATTAGTTTGTAGTTTTGAAACAAACGAGAAGTGTACATCATATTTGGAAACGGAAGTAGTTAAAATATTTGACTATACTCAAAACTAAAGAGCTATTTTCGGAAAAAGAATTGGTTTTAATTTAGCACACACAAATTCATAAAAAAATTTTGATATCTTCTCTTGTGAAAAAGTTCTAAGCCTATTTAATATGAGGGATGAGGGACCATGTTGGGTTCCAGCTTAAGCAATATTCTTAGGTTGACCCATTTGAAAAGCGGGTTTAAAAATTGTATTAAGCTGATATGGAAAATCCCCCACCCAGATAATGGATTTTGGACAACGCGTATTTCTAAAGCGATCTTTGTAAAACTTTGTTTGCGAGCTCACCGGGCCAAATAAATGGATAAATTATTATCCAAATTGGAGAAATAAACTTCCAAGGTAGCAAAATGTGAAAGTCCCTCGAAAGGTACTAAGAAAATTTGTTTCGTTCGATCAACATGAAGTGCTATATATTGCTTAATGCATGTGTAAGCCGTTTTGGGTTTAAAAACCTCATTTAAGTTCATATTGTTTATAAAAAACTGTTTACAACGCACATGGGTATTAAAACAATCCGCTAGTAAAGATTGAACTTAACTAAATAAGGTCATGGGCATCTTACGATATATTATCCTTTGGTCGAAAGGGTGGGGTGAATTGGGCGGGTGGTGAGCAGCTTTTCGACTTGGGTTTCGAGAGGAGTTTGAGTTCCAAATTACAGGGGACAAAATCTTAGAAGAGCAGATCAAAAAACCTAGAAAACTTGACTTCATTTTGGACAAGAAAAATTAAAAACGAGAAAGCTAAGCTAACTTCGTCTGTGTCGATGTTTTTATACCCTTACAAGTGCTCTCTTAAATATTTTCAAAAATAATTTTTTTCCCACAACGACCCATTTTCCGACCGATCGTTCGTATGGGAGCTATATGATATAGTCATCCGACTGGACAAAAATTTGTAGAATTGACTGAAACAAGCAAATACAAAATTTTGGGATGCAACCATTAAAAACAAAAAAATTTCTAACTAAGACTGTTTTTCAGACCCATCTTTTGTATGACAGCTATACCATATAGTTGTCCGATTTTAATAAAACTTGATAGCATAATAAAAAGCATAGAAAACCGACGATTGCAAAGTTTGGAGACGTTTCCATTGAAAAGAAAAAAGTTTTTCCGACCGATTGTTCCCATGGGAGCTATGAGATAAAGTCATCTGATCCGTTCAGTTCCGACATATTAGTAGCGTGCAGCAAAAAGAAGACTCTGTGCAAAATTTCGAAAAAATAAGATTGGTCAATGTTTTCAAAATAGGCATTCGATTCTACTGCTATATCCCGCCATATGTTATAGTTTGAGAAATGAAATGGAATGAATTGGAACCCCAGTTTTCGAAAGTTTTTTTCGTAAATCGATCCACAATCTATGATTGGTGTGTTCCGTTTATGGATCTGTCCCTTTCAAGTTAATCGGAATTAATCAAGCCAAGGGGTAGTCTAACAAACCGTCTTGGACTTCTTTGGTCTTGATTCTGCAGGAGCAGTGCACTTGCTTCTTGATGGAACCATGTTTTATCTACAATCAAGTAACTCTCAAGAACTCACAAGTAGCTGCACAGAAAAAAAGATTAAAATAAGATCCACTTGTCCACATATCCACATATGTCTTTAATATCTTTTTAATCAACCAGCGGAGCTGCAAAATCATCCAAATGATCATCATTTTTTAAATCCTTTGGATGATGTCTAGCTCCGCTGGATGATTAAAAAGGATATTTATGACAAATCCCTTCCAAATGGATACCGGAAATCATCCAATGGATATTTTTTAATATCCTTTTTTTTCTCTGCGTGGTTTAGCTTAGAAGTGAATTGAAACTATTCGAATTGGTTCGCTTGGGCAAGGTCAATGGGCTTCCATTTATGCTGCCACTTTCCTCACAGAAGTCGGTCCATAATGCATCATCATTATCCTATCCACAGCCAAATTGAAGCATTTCTGTCTCCCATGTCGCCTGTGGTCCGTGCTCTCATCTGTGTGATTATGTGGCTTTTAACACTCGTCCAAAAATAATTGAATTGTTCTTGATTATTTATTTTATTATTTTGCTTGTCCCTGATTATTGTTCAGCTTACTTTGGCATCATGGGGGCGGGGCGGGGACATCCACTCATCCCGATCCCTCGCTGCTCTATGCGCCATTGTTTCAATACGCCGCCGCCATACACCAGTCTGCCCTGTTTGACCGAGGATGCGGATGGGAAGCACTTTTGTGCCATCAAAACGACGCGTCATAAAATACGCGAATTGCATTTGCCATTTACGACGATGTGATTCCGTTTTCTCTTTGTGGCTGTGCTTCTTGGACGAGGGTTTTGCGGGGGCGGCTTGCGGACCTGGGCTGATTCCTTTGGGGATTTTGCGCACAAAGCACTGCGAAATTGAATGTGGGATTTGACAGGGAGATAGACGGGGAGCGGGGTAATTTTATTGCACTGCTTTTTATGATGTGGCGACAAATTGATATTTCCTTTTGGCCACGACCAGGGCGGGTCGAGGCGGGTCTATGGATTCGCCTTGGCAGGCAATTTAGACTCACAGAGGCAACCGCAAGCGGCAGGACACGCACACTGGGCGGTCCCAAAGCCGCCTGCAGTGCCCTTCTTGTTGTTGTTGTTGTTGCCTGGGCTGCCTTATAAAATAATTAAGTCTTAGCTGCTGTTTGTTGTCGGATGTCGGCTGTTTGTTTGTACGTTGTCTCCGTTATGCGTGCGCATCCTAGCGGCATTAAGGACTTTAGCGCGATTTTCGGCGTGTAGCTACCTTTGTTTGAGCCGCCAACACGGCAAGGATCCAAGCCCCTGGGCTGCTGGTAGAATTTGAAACTTTTACTTTTCATTTTCATTTCGAAGCCGATTCTATTCTTTGCCTTTCACCTTTTAGGCTGAAATCAACTGTAAGTTAATCGCATTAATCCGCGATCATTTCTCAAGGGCGTCCCATGTGATCCCTTTTGCTGCAAAATCATTCATTTGTTAAATTAACTAAGTGAGGGTTGAGGGAAGGATTTTTCCTTATTCTGTATAAAAATTACATTGCGTATGCTTTATATTTGTGGGAGTCAAAGCGTTACACGAGGATAACTTCAGCGAGCACTACACTCAAAAAATACGAGTATTGCTTTCTTAATTTTAGGACTAAAATTGAAGTATTTAGGTAATTTTTGACCTAAACAGCTCAAATGATGACAGAACGCAGTTCCAACATCGTGTCCATAGATACATATAACATTCTTAAATCATGAACAAATGTTTTTTAACATTAAAATATGAATGTTCCTACGTGGATTAAAACACATGACACGCGGGACGTCGATAGTCGTCTGCGTTGACATGTCGACTACGTATGTGCAGTACCCATGGTCCTGAGCTCGAGTCCGTTCAAATGTTCAAAGAATTCTAGTTAGTTTGTACCTTTACTTTAACACATAAGGGTCATAGAGCTTTAGGAATTGTATGTAATTTCCTAAATTTGTAGGCCATTTTTTGGCTTTTCAGGCAATTTATTTTTTTGGGTGTAGTTATTCTAGTCCCTGCGATCTAGGTTTTTATTTTCTAAGTCCAAATGGCAGAAATGTGGAGACATAACTATGCTCCAAAATCAGTTCGATACATCGCTGTGTTGGGGACGTACAAAAATGAACAACTATGATATCATACGAGTACCTAGCAACGCGCTGCTCCCCCCGCCCAACTCGCATGTGCATCATATTCGCCTAACCCTCGCGCAGAACAAATTAAACCAATAATTTTGCTGTCAGTTTTATAACGCTGCGCTGGCCATACAGACATATCGAATTTTCACTTCATTTCTCGCTGTACAATTCGGCGTTTGCCTGGGATTTCCATCAGAGTCGGAAAGGATTCAATTTGCACAAAAATCACCGAGTGTTCTGGCTTGCTCATCCTTGTTGCTGCGCTTTGTTCGCCTGCGTCGCTTCACTGGCTCTTCAGCATTTCGCATTTCCTTCTCCAACTGACTGCATAGATGCTGCTGTAAATTGGTAATTTTATACTGTTGGCGGTGCCTTTTGTTGCTGGCCGTTGGGTTGACCGACTCGCACCGCGCACCCAATAGCTCAAAATAATTGCTTAGAATTAAATCCGTAAATGATTTGTTGTCCGTTGTGTTTGTTGTGTTTGCCAACTTGATTGGAGTTTGCATTCACAATTGTCAAGCCATAAATAAAACCAAGATGTTAAATAAGTTAGGCTCTCCGTGCCGCTCCATGTGAAATTACATTTACGACTTGAGCTGAGTATCTTTTAAAATTTATGCGCCCAAAATGACACTTAATCAGGCCAAAGAAAGTGTCGTCCTCAAATCATTTGAAGAGCGCGCAACGAAAAGAAATCGAATCGCCAAGTAGAAATCATAAAATATGGCCGTACTCAATACAATTTATTTAAATCAAAGTCTAAAGCGTTATTTATGAGCACTGTGGGGGAATGGGTATGTCAGGGCGAAGCGGTTAGCTGGGTGGAGCTAGGGGTTGCGTGTTTCCCTCACTTGCATTTGTGTGTGTGTGTGTGTGTGCGTGCGCGCGAATCCATATTCCATCCCCGCCATTGTTTGCATTTGAAAGAAGACAAAAGCCCAACCCAAACAAATAAAAACACAAACTCGCGTCCAAAATTTAGCTGACTAAGAGCCGCAAATAGTCAAAATGGCTAATGATGGAAGACTACAACTCCATTTGCTTTTAACCATTCATGTCCAAAAGCCACTCCACGTTTATTGTCTATCATTTTGTTTGCCCATTCTATTTAACATATACTACGAGGGAGGTTCCAATGGTACCCAAGCTAACCTAGTTCACCTGACACACTTTTCTAAAAATTTCAATATTTCTCTCTGTAAAGTTTAATATCTTCGATTTCACATCTGAGCCATGCCATTAAGATAAAATGTAAAATGAATTAAACATTTTTCATTTTTTTTAATTGTGGCCGAATTTGTAATAGAATTTATTCATATCAACTTCAACCCAAGTTTCGCTAGATTTCTTTCACTGAAAATAGTCGATCGATCAAATGTAATAATTTTCGTTTTTGAATTTGTACGAATTTTTGTCTCTAAGTCCTTTTCATTATGGGAAGGATAAAAAGAGTAAGTTTTGGATCATTAAATTTCGCACTTGGATGAAAAGTGTTCATTCTTTCTATACTTCTAACATCAACAAGAAAGAAAGTCGGTCAAGCCCGACTATAACATACTCTGTACCAAGAAATTTTGTCTTTTGATCATAACTCGAAAACCGTTCATCCGATCTTCTTCATTCCTTTGGCGGATCGATAAGTTATTCTAATAACTAAATATGTCCAGAAGGAACAAGCCATTTATCTTCCAAACTGTGGGAGATATGACGTTTTTTCTAAATTGCGGGGGCGGGAGGGGGCGTGGCCAAAATTGAAAATAAACTTGATCTGCCTGCAGACATAAGAAGCATATGTCCCATACATGTCAAACCTCTATCTCTTACCATCTCTGAGATCTGTGCGTTCATACGGACAGACAGACAGACGGACAGACGGACATGGCTATATCGACTCGGCTGTTGATGCTGATCAAGAATATATATACTTTATGGGGTCGGAGATGCTTCCTTCTGGATGTTACATACTTTTGCACAAACTTATAATACTCTATGTACCTACGGTACAGAGTATAAAAATGTTCGAACCAAGCATGAAGTTCTCTATGGGTATGGCACATATGTACATGTCAAACCTCAATCTTATATCATCTCTGAGATCTGTTTGTTCATTCGGACGAACAGACAGATATGGCTATAGAGTCTCTGCAGTTGTTAACAATGCTGTTAAATAATTTATATACTTTACTATTCTCCAAAGGTACCCATTTGGTACAGAGTATAAAAATAGTTAAATGCACCAACAGTTATTGCCACATGGAAAAGGCATTGTGTTTTTGTCATAACTCGACAACCGATTCATCCGATCCTCCTCATTCCTTTGGCGGATCAATAAGTTATCCTGCTTACTAAATATGTCCAGAAGTCCAGAATCTATCTTTAAAACTGTGGGAGATATGACGTTTTTTCCAAATTGCAGGGGCGGGAGGGAGAGTGGCCAAAATTGAAAGTAAACTTGATCTGCCTGCAGACCTAAGAAGCATATGTCCCATACATGTCAAACCTCTATCTCTTACCATCTCTGAGATCTGTGCGTTTATACAGACAGACGGACATGACTCGGCTGTTGATGCTGGTCAAGAATATATATACTTTATGGGGTCGGATATGCTTCCTTCTGGCTGTTAGATACTTTTGCACAAACTTAATAAACTCTATGTACCTACGGTACAGAGTATAAAACGGCGTTAAAGAACCAACAGAATGAAAAATCGCATACAAAAATAGGTGAGGACCATTAAATGTAATAGGTTACTACTACCTCTTTTACCTCTACTTTCCTTACAACCTTTCCTCTCTCTTTAATGCTTAGAGTATATTTCTTTCTTTCCTGAATCTACAAAAATGTTTTTCTCAAATTATGAAAATGCTTTCTGGCTTAAGGCCTATTCTCAAATCAACTAAAATTTATCGTCATTCATAGCGGTGAAAGCTTAAACTTGTGAACAACTGTCTTTTTTACACAAAGCATTGTGACGTTAATAAAAATTTTGTTTTAGAAAGATTTTTCTGATATTTACCCGAAATTGCTTAATTTATGAAAGAAGTTGTTTCATTTTTAAAAGTGTGTCTAATTTTTTGAGAAAACATTTTTCTAAAATATTTGGTGAATCGCCTGTTTCTTTTGTTTGAATGTATAAACCAAGGGTTGCATCAAAACCTTGGGTTGGGAGTTTAAGTTTAGGAACTGGTCCGCTTGCAGAACCTTGTCCGAACCAGTCGAGTCTGGCTGCTAGATATCCGAGTAAGAACAAAATGATCATAAGACATGAGTGAAAGCATTTTGTTCATGACACTATGTGCATGAACTTAGAAAAATCGGGCTTAGCAGACTATAGTCATACGGTTTTTTTTCTCTGTGAAGAGGACCTTGAAACAACTTGCAACACTAAAGACGACTCTAAGCATGAGCTAAATAAGGTAACAAAATTATATAAAAACAAGAAAGAAAGTCGGTCAAGCCCGACTATAACATACTCTGTACCAAGAAATTTTGTCTTTTGATCATAACTCGAAAACCGTTCATCCGATCTTCTTCATTCCTTTGGCGGATCTATAAGTTATTCTAATAACTAAATATGTCCAGAAGGAACAAGCCATCTATCTTCAAAACTGTGGGAGATATGACGTTTTTTCTAAATTGCGGGGGCGGGAGGGGGCGTGGCCAAAATTGAAAATAAACTTGATCTGCCTGCAGACACGTCAAACCTCTATCTCTTACCATCTCTGAGATCTGTGCGTTCATACGGACAGACAGACGGACAGACGGACATGGCTATATCGACTCGGCTGTTGATGCTGATCAAGAATATATATACTTTATGGGGTCGGAGATGCTTCCTTCTGGATGTTACATACTTTTGCACAAACTTATAATACTCTATGTACCTACGGTACAGAGTATAAAAATGTGTAAATTTGTTTACCGTAGTGTTCCACCGACGAATCTGACGAATTGAAAACTTCCGATGTCCAACAACTCGTTCTTTCAAATTTCTGAAAATGCTCTCGTAAAAGTAAAAAACAAAAACCTTAGGCGATAGCTAATTGTCAAATGGGTCGACATAATCGATATTCAATTTTAACGGCCTTAATTTTGCAGGAATCAGAGTTTCAAATTATTCTAGGTGCGATATGTATAGATCAACTTCAATTGCCAAATTAATTGCAGTTAAGTCGACCGAGCTCTAGGCAAGATGCCTGCCCATTCACTCCCCTCTTCGTCCAACGTGTAGTCGGCTTTCAGGCGCCACTCAGCTAACTAAAGTGGAGTCAATGAAAATTGCAACTCCCACTTTGCTCGTACGTCAATTAGAGAGTTGTTTCTCCTCTGCTTTTTACCCACACACACACACTCACTAAAAGTTGTCTGCATGGCCTTCTCTCTCTCCCTCGCTCCTTTTCTATCGTGCTCTTTCTCTAACCCGTCTTGCTCACAAACACAAGCACACACATATACCCTTTTTATTGCAGTGCAATTTGTTGTAGAATCGTTTTGTCCGACAGTTGAACAGTTTGTTATTTCTTTTAAATGCTCCAAGTAGAAAAGCTTTGGTCGTTTGCCTTCGGAATTTCTGTGGTCAGTGGTCAGTGGGAGTAGAGCTTGTGCGTGTGTGGGGAGAGTGAATTATACCGTTGGCATATTAGGAAGTGGAATTCAAATACAACTCTTTGGGTGTGCTCTTCCATACGCATTTTCAATTTGCCAAATGAATGCAATCAAACAAAGTCGATCCAATGATATTAGTTACCATTCGGCAAATGTAATTTCCATTTGTGCTTTCAGCAGAAAATAATGTGGGGCACCACCTAAGTGTCTGCACCTCTTGAATTAAGCGATGTGGCCGCATTTCTCCATTCCATTTGCACACACACCATCTCTCTCTCTGCCCCAGTGGGCTGTGTGAGCGTCTTACACGAAAACGAATCAAAAACAAGCAATGCGCAGAGGGAAATGATAAAAAAAAGTGTGTTGCGAACAGGTGAATGGTCACACACACACGCACTCCCACTCCCACACCCCCTCTCGCACACACTTACACACTTGGAGGGAGCTACAAATGCTTGCGGTGGCTGTCAGCACTTTGAGACGCACTTTGGCCAGGCAATCTTCTAAACAGGATAAATGTAATTGCGCATGAATTTCTACGCATATTTCGTTGTCACCGTCTGAGATGGAAATGTTTTTTCGCTTTTCCCGTCGGCGGCAGAGAAGCGTTCACCGGCACCAGCTTTAGGGGTCAGGCCGATGCCAGGCAGTCATTGGCTCAACTGGGCCCCGCCCACTGAACAAGAGAGCCAGGCAAGCGGGCATTCGCTCTCAGTTTGTAATTGCCTCGCATAACGGTTGTTTTGTTTTGAGCAAATTGCTTGCAACACTCTTTGAATGCTTCGTGGTTGTCTCATAAAAAGCGAAAGCATTTAAGAATTCAATTTACCCTCTGATGCTCTCGCTCTCACACACACGCACCCACTCACACACACAGGCACACAATCTCTCTCGCTCCACGTCTGGCTGCAAAGTTTTGTGTGCTTTGCAGCGCTCAATTGTAAAAATGGCCGCCTGTATTGCGCATGAGGGAGGTTTTTGATGAGTGCGGAACAAGTTGAAATTGAACACTCCATAGGAATGTATGGGATGAAAGTAGATTTTATTTTTGTACATTCCTCGTTCATTGGATAGGGAATATCTTTTAATAGCTCAATTTGGGTTCTGGATTTTAGTTTGCTAAAAGAGTATTTCTGTTCTATATACATATATTCGAATTTTGGCATATTCAAACGCTGTTTGTAAGCGGATATCTTTCGATAGAGAAAGAATTGTGGAGGTGGATGCCTTTCCATGAGATTGAGAATGATAGCATGTCTACTAAAATTCTTGTTAATGAAATCAGAAGAAATATTGAATCAATGCATAGAAACCAGAATACAAATCAGACCAATGGCTGATTTTGCACTTGGATGTTGGAATGAATAGACGCATCTATGGCACAGGATTCTGCGTATGCAGCCAACATTCATTTCTCATTATGTGAATAGGAGCGAGTTCAAAAAGCGATCGATTATTCGAATACTCTATAGACGTTTGAACATTGCGACCAATTTAGAAGAAGACTAAGAACTAACTAAGAAGTAATGTGGAAATACAATAAATCGAGTTTCATAGCTTATTTTCAGTCTACACTCAAAAAAATGTGTATTCTAGTTTTTAGAATTTCTGGTTTTTAGTCAGTTTTTCTTAAACTTAGAAAAGACAACACAAAAAAAATATTTTTCAGAATATAAATTCTTAAGTTTGGAAAATTTGGCTTATTATACCCTTGCAAAGGGTATTATAATTTTGCCCAGAAGTTTGCAACGCATAGAAATATTCATTTCCGACCCCATAAACCATATATATTCTTGATCAGGGTGACGAGCTGAGTCGATTGAGCTTTGTCCGTCCGTCTGTCCGTCCGTCTGTCCGTCTGTCTGTCTGTTTCTACGCGAACTAGTCTCTCAGTTTTAAAGCTATCGAGCTGAAATTTTGCACAGAGTCATCTTTTTGCTGCATACTACTAATATGTCGGAACCGACCGGATCGAATGACTATATCTCATAGCTCCCATAGGAACAATCGGTCGGAAAACTAGTTTTAGTATAAAAAACTTTCTCCGTTTCAATGGAAACTTCTCCAATCTTTGTAATCGTAGGTTTTCTATGTTTTTTTATAATTCTACCATTTTTATTAGAATCGGACAACTATATGGTATAGCTGCCATACAAAAGATATGTCTTAAAAACAGTCTTAGTTAGAAAAACTTTTTTGTTTTTAATGGTAGCATCCTGCAATTTTGTATTTGTTTGTTTCTCATGCTTTTACATAATTCGACAAGTTTTTGTCCAAATCGGGTGACTATATCATATAGCTACCATACGAACGATCGGTCGAAAATGGGAAAAAGAGTAATTTGTGAAAATATATAAGCGAGCACTTGCAAGGGTATAAAATCTTCGGCACAGACGAAGTTAGCTTAGCTTTCTCGTTTTTACTTAAATTTAGGGTAATTCTTCTAGGTTTTTTTTCTAAATACTTTCTTAAATTAAGTGAGAATTCGACTATAAATACATTGCACGGTGTCTTAAAATATTTTTTTCATTTCTTAAATTTTGAAAAATCATTTACAAAGTCGTTTCTATATTTTAGAAAAATAAATCTAGAAAATCGCGCTAAAAAATAGAAAAATATTAAAAAGACACCCCTTTTAATTCTCAAGTACGAACCCAGCATTCGGAATATAAAAGAGGCAACTGATATTCGGCTAAGCAAAATATAGCAAAATTTGTGCAGAATACCGCCCTAAAATATATAAAGACACCTTTTGTGATTACCAAATTCGAATTCCCTGCTTTCGGGGTATAAAAGAAGGCAGATGAGTGCTTAGCCCTATTTGACTGTCAAGTCCCAGACAGTTGTAAAGTTACACTGAAAAAAGAAATCAATCCGAAATGGGATTGAAAACAGGGTAGTCCCGGATATTCTTGAGCCGACCCTGGAAAAGATTGATTTGATTTCCACTATATTTTTTTAATCCCAAAATACAGGATCACTTGAAGCCTGTTCCGGGATTACCCTGTTTTCAATCCCGGTTCGGATTGATTTGGTATTTTTTTTTCTGTGTAGAAAAAAAAAATAGAGGAGAGTTAACTTTGGCTCTTCCGAAGTTTGTCAATCCTTGCAGCACGTTCTCTAACTAATTTGAGGACATTTCCACTGAAAACTCTACTTTTCTATGACAGCTACAACAGATAGATGTCCGGTTTCGAACAAACTTACTGGAATCATGGGAAAGCATAGCAAACTAAGAAATACGAAGTTTGGAGGTGTTTTCTTTGAAATCAAACAAGCTTTTCTCACTGATATTAGTTTTTCGACGATTATTCCCATGGCAGCTATATGTTATAGTCATCCGATCCGGCCGGTTCCGACAAATGTGCAACTTATTTGTACCAGAAGACTTCGTGCAAAGATTGGTCGCGATAGCTTCTTAAGCTGACGGAGGAGATAGCATAGAAACAGACGGACGGACAGACGGACAAGTCTAAATCAACTCAGCTTGTAATTCTGATCAAGAATATACATATATGCTTCCTTCTGTGCGCTACAAATATCTGGACAATTTCAATATACCCTCTGCTAGGGTATACAAATAATGATTATTAATACTTTTAACATGATTTTTAAAAGGAAGTCTTATTTATAGTGAACCAACAGAAAGAAAATGTCCTAAAAAAGAAAGAAAAAAAAATATTTTCCAAAAATCTAGAAAAAGTTTTCTACAATTTAGAAAATCATTTTTTGCTTATAGTTAATATTTTCTTAATTTCAAAGTCCTTCTCTGTCCTATATTAAAAAAATAATTTTTCTAAATTATATGGTGAATCGACTTTGACATCTTTTTTAAGGCGGGGTTTCTAAATTTTAGTGCGATTTCGGATGTTTTTTTGAATTGATTGTTTGATCACAAATTTGAACATGTTTGGTCAAATCAAGACCTGCTCGTTCTAAGTTTTATTATTAGCAAATCATTTGATGAATTAATCAATAGTCCAATGTTGGATAATCATTATTACTTTTGTTCATTTCTATTATGCCGCATCACTGTCTATTAATTGTCGTAAAGCCACTCGATGTCTGCATCTATATGCTCAATTAAGATTTCACATTCGCACTTTAGTTAATCCTATTATCCTAGCAATTTGCACAAGTGGAAATCAATTAAAAACAACAACTATATTCCAGCCAATATGGTCAAAAACTTTCTATCAACCTCAGCCATCAGCCGCTGCCGCAAGAGCAAAAGAAGAAAAATTTCAATGGTGCACAGAGCAACACTTGACCTCTGCTAGGTGGCAATTGATTGATTTTATATTGGCATTTCAATAGACTTGGCCAGCCAGCAAGCCAGACAGCAGCAGCATCGCCTCCACTTTAGACATGTTCCAAATGCCAAGTGTTTCGCAGGCTCTCAGGTTAAAACTTGGCTTTGGCCTTTTTTCCGGTACGTTTTGACACAATTTGGCAGCTTTTCCTTTGGTTTTGGGGGCTGCGACGCACTCAAAGTGTGTGTCGATGCGGTTGCAGTGCAATCGTCAAAATAAACAGAAAGAAATTCAACTGCAAAGAACAAACTGAGCAGAGCCACCCCTAATAGAAAGAGAGAGCAACCTATGCATAGAGAATGAGAGACACACCCTCCCAGCGGGGATTGAACAGGCAGGCAGGCAGGCAGGTACGCCTGTGTGTGTGTGTGTGTGTGCACTGTAAACTGGCGGAAAACCATTTAGTGCAAAGACCAAAAGAATTTCTACAGCCACCAACCGACCAACCACCTTAGTTGGTTTCAGTTTCAGTTGAGCGCCGCATAAGTTAGCAGGCAGAACGCTCTCCGGACACGACCGGGGGTTAAAAATTCAGAGACTGAAACAATAAAAATACTAAACGATCGTTTTCACCAGCGCACACACACATACAAACTCACACATAGAGAGCCACAGGAGCGTCGATTTGACGCCGAGGACTTTTGCGTCTGTTTACAGAAACATTTGAATTTAAATGCGAAACGTTGATCAAACGGTGCAGACGTCCCGGTGGTCGCATGCGGAAAATCTACGTTGCTAAAAAACTCGTGAAACTTGCGCTGAAGGTTAACACAGTGACAAATCGTTTGTGAGAAAAGAAAGAAAATCCAGAACAACAATTAAAAGTGCCATGTCTTCCTCTGAGCCTGAAGTTGATATTAGTGTGGTATCCAGTCCTGAACCAAGCCCACTGGGCGCCGCTGGCCTGAGCAACGGCCGTGACAGTCCGCTAATGGGTCGTTCGCCGGCTCGATCCGCCGACGGCAGTACGCCTCCGGCGACGCCAACACACCGTTCCACGCCCAACACAGCCGCCGGCACTCCCACTTCCTCAACGGCTGCAACAGCACCGCACTTTCATCACAGCCCCAATGGAGCTGTGCCGCCGGCAGTGCTGCACCATCATCTGCAGCATCATTTAAGCTCGCTGGGTGGACATCCGGTGGCTTTGCATCATGCCTTGCATAGTTTTGGTCATTTGCATCCTGGACATGGGGCACCACATCCGGCATTGCTGCAGCATGCCATGGCACCGGCACAGCATGCAGAGCGCCTGAGTCCGCCACCCAGCCAGACGGCTAAGTCACCTGACCGCACCGACAGCGATGAGCTAAGCGGGCACAGCCTGAACAACAACAACTGCAAGACATTGAATCACAATAACACATGTGCCTCGGCAGTGGCCGCAGCAGCGGCGGCGGCGGCATCCCTTGACAACGACAGCAATGGGAGTAGCAATGGCAATAAGGCCACCACAGGATCCAATGGCTTCACCAGCTTCTCCATCTCCAGCATACTGAGTCGCAACGAGCCGGCGAAAAAGAACGGCGTCTCCACACTAATAACGCCCATTCCTCAACTGCCACAGCCTGGTCCAGGCGGACCACAGGATGCGGCCATGCTCTCGAGGTAAGTAGCTACTTAGGAACAGACCCAGATTAAGGTGCTTGTTCTGAAACCAAAAAGTCAACCTGTTTCCTTGTACCTAAAGAGGCTACAATTTCACTTGTCTCGAGTATTGAGCAAATTGTACATAATCCTTTGTGGGAACAAAAGGCAACACGAATCTGTTCACCGGAAAAATAACAAATATACAACTGGGCGCTGATAAGGCTTTAATGGAAAGCATGTCATGGGAGACGTAAAGTGGTTGCCCAGTTAAGAGCAGTTTTCTGAAACTCAAATCCCTGAAAAATAAGGATGAGGTCATAGCCGAGATAATCTATGTAGTACCAAAAAAAGGCCTTAAACTTCCATTATTGTCTTCTTAATTTGTGTATTGAAATTGTTTTTGTCCCAATGACCCTTCAGAAATTGGCCAAGAGATCGAGTTACTTAACATTTGGCAGGGAAATTTTATGAAATTCAATGCGTAACACATTTATGAATGGACGGCACTGACAATGCTCCAGTGTGGCATGCAAATGGTTTTACTACATAAATATCAATGAATGAACCCTCAATGAAAGTGGGCCCTACATGGAAAGTAAGCATATGACGTACACTGAGAAAAAAGAATGTAGAGTTGGCATTTAGTTGATTTAGTTGATCGGTCAAAACATCCTGTAAAATATATTTTAGGGTTCTCCGAACTTTAAGTCGAAAAAGTGTTCTTTGAAAATTGCCTCACCAGACTGACACACGAAACTCGTATACATTTTTATACCCTTGCAAAGGGTATTATAATTTGTCCCAGAAGTTTGCAACGCATAGAAATATTCATTTCCGACCCCATAAACTATATATATTCTTGATCAGGGTGACGAGCTGAGTCGATTGAGCTTTGTCCGTCCGTCTGTCCGTCTGTCTGTCCGTCTGTTTCTACGCGAACTAGTCTCTCAGTTTTAAAGCTATCGAGCTGAAATTTTGCACAGAGTCTTCTTTTTGCTGCACACTACTAATATGTCGGAACCGACCGGATCGGATGACTATATCTCATAGCTCCCATAGGAACAATCGGTCGGAAAACTAGTTTTAGTATGGAAAACTTTTTTCTTTTAAATGGAAACGACTCCAAACTTTGTAATCGTAGGTTTTATATGTTTTTTTATAATTCTACCAAGTTTTATCAAAATCGGACAACTATATGGTATAGCTGCCATACAAAAGATAGGTCTTAAAAACAGTCTTAGTTAGAAAAACTTTTTTGTTTTTAATGGTAGCATCCTGCAATTTTGTATTTCTTTGTTTCTCATGCTTTTCATATATATATATCATATAGCTCCCATACGAACGATCGGTCGGAAAATGGGAAAAAGTATTTTTTGAAAATATTTAAGCGAGCACTTGCAAGGGTATAAAAACTTCGGCACAAAGGAAGTTAGCTTAGCTTTCTCGTTTTGTATACTCTGTACCAAATGTCATTGAGTATATTAAGTTTGGAAGGAAGCATTTCCGACCTCATCAAGAATTTGTATCCTTGATTAGCATCAACAGCCGAGTCGATATAGCCATGGCCGGCTAGGTCCGTCCGTATGAACAAACAGATCTCAGATAAGATAAGAAATATCTCTTATAGTAAGAGATGCCTGAATTCAGGCATGTGTCACCACTTCCCATGACAATCATCAGTTCAGTACTGAAATCAAGCCTGAAATCAGCTATGGTCTTTACGTATTAGGACATGTCTATATTTAATTCATGGTTGAAACTCATTTAAGGGATGCCATGAATTCTGTATCAGCCCTTTCAAATCAGGGCTGAATCAGCTATAAAGCAGTACTGAGCCGAACTGTAGGGATATTACAGTCGGGCTTGACCGACTTTCTTTCTTGTTTATGATTAAGAAAATTTGTTAAACTTGTGATTTGTAACATATGCTTATATTTGGGTTGGTTGGCAAAAGCTCTATAAGTCGAGTCCTCCAGTAAAGATTATTTTAGATCAAGACAGTGGCTGATAAGATCTTCCATTGATCGCACAAATTTTGTTATCGAACATCTCGGGTAATTGTTTTTGTCCCCTTTGTATCCTTTGTGTCTTCAGTCTATATACTTTAGTCTATATTTTGTCTACACTCAGAAAAAATCCTAGAACTTTGTATTTGAATTAAGTACAAACGGTGTCAATAGTAAGGTAGGTACGAAAATACTTCATTCAAGTCCAAAATTCTTTTATCAAATTTGTTTTTTCAATGATTTTAGACTGTTTCGGGATATAATAAGTACATTTCCAATTATTTTATTAATCGTTTTGATCAATTTTTTAAAATGGCTTTCAATCAAGCTGTATTACCTCTCAAAATGAGTATAAAACACAAGAAATTTCTAATATCAAGAAATTAAGAGGTCCTCAATCAAGTACAAAATGCTATTGGTTTGAGTCCATTAATTTAGAATTAAAGCTATTGTCAATTTGTTCTAAGACGAAACCAAAGTAGCCCGGATAAACCCAAGGGCCATGAATTTACCAAAAAGAACTAGTTAGAATTTACACTCACCACATAAACAAAAGTGATAGAACCAGTTGGGCATTTTAAGAACAGACTCCATTGAAAATAATTTGCATTCTCTAAAATGTCTTGGAGCTAGTATTATAAGTCTTTTTGGTACTCAATCTAGGATATTTTCTACTTGAACTACTACTACTACTTACTGTAAGTATAAATCATTCTTGATACAAGAACGCTTGGTCTTACTTGAATTATATTAACAGTCATTTTTCGGTTCAAGAACGTTTCCTACTCAATTTAGGTACACCCAAGAACGAAAATTATTTGAAATTTACGATCAAAACGGTGTAAATCTTATCTTATCTAATCTTTAATGGGTACACATGCAGGTTCTCTTCCATATGACCCAGCAGTTGGACTTATTCAAAAAACATCAGAAATAAAAAAGTCTTAAGTTTATTTTAAAGTGAAAAAGGATTGCCGAAAACCTCTAGACGGAAACCAAAATCATGTTTCGGGCCACACCAAAAACCATGTCGTGAACCGAACCTATGCTTTTAAAGTTCGGCCTATCAATCCACATTGTTTGTAAATAATTGTTTTACACTTTGGATGAACAAAAATCGAAGTCGATTTTCCTTCGGTAACTCAAAAAAGTCCACTATGACTAATGAAAGCCTGTTTCGGTTTCAATTTTCGAAAAATAAACTACTGCCTTGATAAATACGGTTCGGTTCGGCTCAGCTCTCTGACGAGTTTTAAGACGGGAGTCGCTTTCCTCTAGCCAATGAAACTTATTATTTTGGGAATTTGAATCGATTCCCTAAGACAGTTTTTCTACAAATCGTTGGACTCTCTACATTCTTACCTACGCCGGAACTTTGAAGGATGACCTACGAACATTTAAGAAAAAGTAATTCTGCAAGTCTTCTGTAATTGTCCTCCGATCTTTGAATATCCGTACCATCAATCTACATTTTTTCCTCTAGTGGACAATATTTGGAGTTTTTTGTAATACCTTCACCTTAATTCAATGCTAACCAGGAGAGATTTTATACTTTTCAATTCTAATCTTTTCTAGCCGACATTCTCTGTTTTCGAAGATCATTCCTCTAGGATCTTATAGACGAATAATAAATTTGCGACATTCTTCTAAGGGTTTTAAATGGAATATAGGAATTCAATTTGAAAGTTTGCAAAAGTCACATGACAATAGAAATCATAATGTACCTTTGTGAACCACTGAACCGAACCGGAACCGCGGTTCAGTCAGCTCCAAAAACCGTGTAATAAACCGAACCGGCGGTTCAGAAAGTGTCTAAACCGAACCAGTAATTATATTCAATTGGTTTGCATCCCTGGAAAAAACTCTGAACACAATTTTCCATAATTTTTTTTTCGAAAAGTGAATTCCCAAATGCATTCTGAGTTGTTATTAAATTCACCATCTCAGTGTTTCAGGGATGGTACGAACTTAAGAATAGAACTTTTGCTAAAGTGTATGTAGGTGGGGTGAGTGAAAGTTGATTCATAAATTAAAAAACCAAATGCAAATGAAAAAACTTAACCGGCATTTAAAAGGTGTGCCCAAAAAGGCAAAGATCGAATTTCAAACTGGTCGATTAACGCTTGTGTTGAATGAAAGAAATGTTGCACTTTTATTTTATGGTCTCCTCCGACTGTCAGTCGGTCACAGGGACAAGCCACAGCGGACTCCCTCCGCTAGTCCCCTTTCTTAGTTCTTGTGTTTGTTTTTTTTGTTGGTTTTTAATAATGATCATTTTCATTTCATTTACGTGTGCCTGCACCACTGATCGTGCGATAAGGCGGCGAGGGTCGCGTGCCTCGTTGCCCAAGTGTTGACTCCTGCTGTTTGGCGCTTACAGCTGACGTGTGGCTGCCTATGTGACTGGCTTATCGGTTGATCATCGACCAACTCAAATGATTATTAATTCAAGCGCATTGAAAATGCTGAGTGATCGTTTAATACATATTTTTACGGAGGACTTTCACCTGGGGGCCACTGCTGGACGTACTTATTTTGACAGAGGCATAACGTTGTTAATTAGTGCCTGCGCTTCTGCTCTGCAATTGCGGCTACTTAATTATAGTCCGCTGAAAAAGGAAAACCTTTTAAAAGCTGTAACTTGATATGCTTGTGAAACCAAAGGGTGCTCCCGTCCCCTCTTATCCAGAATTTTTTGTGCGCTTATTGTTCTTTTTTCGTTTTCTTTCTTTTCTGCGACGATGACGCAAAAATACGCACCGACATTATAATTATATATTGTTGTAATTACAAACCAATTGCAGTCCCATTGCACTGCGCCAGCGCTAACCAATCTTATCTATCACAAAGGGATTAGCTGGCTGCGCCATTTAGTGGTGAATTGCCCGTGATTCGTGCCCATGGCATTCTTATCAAGATGATATGTTGGGAATAGCCACGGGCAATGGGTGTGCTGTCATTTAATGAAAACATATTTCCCCGCACACATTTCATATCTAGATCTGAGGTTTGACTTTGTATGCGCTGGGCTGATCTGGGCGCGTGTCATTTGCTGGGCTTCCCGCTGAGCTAAAATCTAATATCGAGCGCTTCACAAATGTCACCATTTTTCAAGTACACGACTAAGCCTCTCGGGATGCATACGATTATTAGTAATATTTACTCACTAATCCTGTTTAATGACAAAAGCAACGCCAGCCAGGGGGTTAGGATCCCTCTGCTCTCGCTCTGTTCCTGCTTAGTCAACTGTGTGCCAATTTCAATGTTCAATATTTTGGCTACTTTGTGGCCGTGTCGAGAGCCCATTTCGGTGCCCGCAACTGTTGACACCCGTTCAAAATGTCAAAAGAATATAATTCAGTTAGAGAGAGAGAGGGAGAGTTCCGTCCTCTGTGCCGGCCCAATTAGCGTGTGCAAATCTTTTATACATGAACGAATCCTAAGCGGTTTAGGCCTGGCGGCCACCAAAATCTCTTGTGCAGTTTAATTCAAATTTATTTATTTAAATTCATTTGAAGAATTGTGAGACATTTGTGGTTTTGATTTCACTTAAGTGATCGGGGCAGCTGTTAAAGATTCAAGCAACAAAATGTGCGGGCTAGTCGAGCACTTGAAGAGTTAAGGCTAGCAAAGTTCTGGTACAAATTTGGAATTCATATATTTTTAAATGCCAACTTAGATCTTGTAAATGGAATCAATGGCAACAAAATTATGGTGAATGAAAGGTAGTAAAAATAGTAAATTTAATCATAAATTTATTAAGTGGTAAAAAGAAAATAAGAAAATAATATTTATTGCGGCAGTTCCAAATACCAAACGAATTCGAAAGTACACAGAAAAAAATAAAGAAATGATCTGGATATCAATATTATATTGAATACATTTAAAATAGGACTATTTCCAAAATTTCAAACTAATATTTTGAAGCATTTAAAACTACTTTTTTAGGATTAAATTGATATTTTAAAATGCCATTTTTCTAGAACAAATAGAAAATAAATGGGAAATAGCCGGTTAATCTTCCTATGCTGCCTGCATTCCGCTCTGCATTTTTGGTTCAGTATTATAGATCGTTTTAAAATATAAGAAAAAAATAAATTCATCATTATTATTATTTTTTTTACTTTAACTCCTAGTTGGTGACCGATCTCAAGACCTCATGCACTTAATTCGAATGAAATGGGGATTTATCGTACTTCTTCATGGCACCATGCGATCACACGACGCGAAGTTTCGAAATATATCAATATTTGACTCTTTCCATCATCACATTTTCTAAACGCGTTAATTTCTCTTTATGGTGAAAATTAAACTTTATAGCTTCGAAATGAAATGAATCTAATATTGTTTGGTTAAATATCAAATTAGCCAGCCCATATCAAATTGATATGGGTTTTATTTGTTTGTGTCTACTTTACAGTATGCTATGCTTAATAATATTACTAATTCAGGAAGATAATTGTCTAATTGTAGGCTGACTTCTAACTCATTTTGAATACCTTCAATTAGCCCGTCAATCTTAGTGAATGCAAAGAGTGGATTATGTATGACGCAGGCATAACTAACTCTCAGTTACTTATTTAAATTGAGTATTATTTAAGGAAATGAAAATGGCATACTTTTAGGGGCACTTGTCATGGTATTCTTTTTGTGTATAAACAGGGTAACATTTTCCTAGATTTAAACACACTATTTGGGAGGAACAGAATATATTGTAGTCGGGCTTGACCGACTTTATCTGTTTTCTTTTTGAGCTTATCATAATTCCACTTGTATTCTACAAAGCAAACCTATTTTCACTTTTTTTTTGTTGTTGGCAGCTTCTCTCAATCTCTTGGCTGTGCTTCTAATTTTCGCACAAGAGAAAGGGAACTATAGTGTTTATCGTCGAATCTGCAAGGCTAAGTTTGAGAAGCTTTTACATGGTTAGTTCCTTACTGGGTGTGTACATCTTGAAAGAAAAAACTGTTTTTATTGAAGGCGGATCCGAACCCGTACCGTGAAATCAGATAGTTTTTGACTTGATATTTTTTTATTTGATTGATATCGTACGAAATTAATAACCTCAGCTCGTTTATACAAATTAAAACGCCCTTTTTAAACTTGTTCACTTAACAGCAAATTCTTGAGCTATTTATAAATATTCCTTTCGTCTTTGAACTTCACTCAGATCCTGTTACAACAGAAACCTTTAGACATCAAAGCATTTTAGCAAAAAGTAAACAAGTCGAACTGCGAACTGCGAGCCAGACCCAAACCAATCCAAGCCCATGTTGAACGCCATGTTAAACAACTCAATTGCATAGCACACTTTTATCCTAGCACAATGGGCCCCAAGACGAATTATGATGACAGCCGAGGCAAAAAGTCAGCCCAAAGCAAAAACCGCAAACAATTCATTAAAACGAAAATATCAGCCATGCATCAGCCAACTTACCCTCGAATGGTAATGGGTCGTTCTTCTGTCGCCCACACCACCACCTCGTTGACTTCTGACAGCTCCAACGGGCCGGCAGGGAGCGGCTCGCCCACGCAACTCAAATTTAAACATGGCCGTCCACTTCCGCCACAAAATGACACCAATGAAAATGAATACACAACCATGGTGGCTGTCCGCGGTTTGCGGACGCCTCGGGCAAAGTAATTTCGTATTTATTTCGTTACAGAACTCGGCCCTTTTGATTTGAGTAATTAGCCAGGCAAATAGCTACAAGCTGTTTGCAATTCTTTTACTGTTTTTCGTTGTTTTTTTTTTCTTTTATTTTTGGGTCTGACAGCGGAAAAATTAGCGCAGTAATTGAGGTAATTTCTTTTGTTTTTTCGTAATCTGAGCTGCGTTTCACCTTTCGGCGTCTTCGTCTGCTTCCCTTTAGCTGGCTTCGGCCACAACTAGCCGAAAGCTAAAGCGGCTTTCTCTCAATTGACGCTGTAAACATGAAGCCCATTAGAAGTGATTTGAGCTGCAAGTTGGGGAAGCCCCTGAAGCGTCTTTGGGGAGCTGGATGTGTGGGCGGGTGAGGGGAATGGCTCATAATTTACCCAGCAGGCGCTGGTCAAAAGTAAACCTAATCGAAAATCATTTCTAAAATGACACGGGGCGAGAGAGACAGAGAGAGAGAGAGAGAAACGGCTATTGATTTCCACACCTGCACCTTGGCCGCAACGAAAGAGGTCAGCGAAATGTTAATGTCACTCGACTCGGCTCATCGTCTGTCTGAGTGGGGTTGGGGGCGCCTCGAATGAAATCACAGTCGGCTACTCTGGGCAAGGGTCAAAGCGGGGGTTAACAATACTAGCGAACAGCTTGAAAACCAAAACGGGAACATAGCCAATTCATGGGGGTGGATACTGACATTGGCATTTTAGACGGGTGGGAATGCATTTTGTTCAGTTTGGCCAAAACACCAAAGTTCAGTGAGTGCGTGGGAAGGCTTAAGAGACATCGATGAGACTTTTGAAAACCAATTGAAAAATCAATCGCGTTGCGAATTCTGCTCAATCTGCTAAAATGCCTTAAATACTGAATTAGAATTGGAAAACTTCGGCTTAACCCAGAATATAAGTATACAAATTGAACCTAGAGCCAAGACTTTGGTTTACAACCACTTATACCAATCGGACCAACCTTCTTAACCAACAAGAAAACGAGTCGGCGCTCCATTTAATTAGCTGTGATTTCATGGCGAACCCTTTCCTCTACCTTTTGCATTAGCTGCGGCCTCCATGATTTCACTTGTAAACTTTGATTTAGCACAATAAACCCCAACCCCAACCCAACCAACCCTCCACTTCAGCAAACACATCCTTAAACTTTGCTTTATTCGTGTGTATATAAAACACGAGGGCTGCCTTTATTGTTGCTCTAAAAAATCAAAATCAAAAATAAAATCTCATGTAAAGTGAATTCCTTTCCGAGAGTGCATTTCGTAAGTTTTGAGCACCCAGGAGTAAGTGAATCAAGGCCATATATGTGGAATTCACTTCACCATTGGGACTACATCCGTACACATACTTCTGGAGCAGCCCTCTTGTATATACAAGGAACACATTATAATGTTTCGTCTTCGCAAACTTTGCCTTTACCGGCATAAATAAATAAAATATATTTATAAAGATGCTTTTAAGCCAGCAAGTTAACAAGTTTATATAGACGCCGACACACATACAACAGGCTCACTTAAATGTGTCTTGATTTTGAGGGGGGCAAAACTCGCAGCAGCTGCTGTCAGTTATGGTTTGGTAAGGCGCTGGGGTTGCTTACCATTTAAGGGTCGCTTTTGCCACTCGAGCTTTGATTCATTTTACTTTTTTGCTTTTGTTTCCACAAGAAACATTTGTCCGTCGGCAAATGTTGATATGCCATTTACATTCAAATGTGGCAAATGGGGAAACGTTTTGGTCTCTTGGTTGACTGAGTTAGTTAGTTTGCAATTATAAAGCTGCTGATGAACTTATCAAACTAATTTTGGTGCACTTTCTTACAGATTGGGTTTCATCTCTCAATGGGGAGCTCTGGCTGGACGATATGCGGCGTTGTGTCCGCCTGGCTGGCCCTGGGCACCTCAACGTATGCCTTTCCATAGTCCAACGCATGGTAAGTTAAATATTATTTCATTTTTATGATGTTAAAGGATCGATGATACACAGAGAAAAAATACTCATTGAATGATTTCCGGTATGCATTTGGATTGGAAATGTCTAAGATATTCTTTCAAACATTCAGCGGAGTTGAAAATCAACGAAAGGATATGAAAAATGATCATCATTTGAATGATTTTCGGCTCCGTTAGATGATTAAAAAACAAATAAAAGACATATCCAAATTTTTTGTTTTTTATACTCTGTACCGTAGGTACACAGTACACACGGTTTTCGAGTTATGATCAAAAGACAATTTTCTTGCTACAGTGTATGTTATAGTCGGGCTTGACCGACTTTCTTTCTTGTTTTTCTTTTACTTCTTTTTGTTCACTGACATAAATATGTGTATAAGATTACGGATGTAAAACTAACTGCGTCTCATAATACTGCTAATACACTTGCGAAAGCTAGCTTCAACTAATTTTATCTAAAAATCATCCAAATGAAATGAAAAATGATGATCATTTGGATGATTTTGCAGCTGCGCGGCATGATTAAAAGAATATTTAAGACATATCTCTTCCAAATGGATCTTCTTTGGATCTTGTTTTTCTGTGTAGCAGCGATAAGATTTAGTCATCCAATTATTACCAAATCCTGTAAATTGTTGAGTTTTAAAACGACTTCATTGTAAACATTTTCTGACTTCCTACGTAACAGCGTGCACTAAAAATACGACTCTCTGACCGAAAGCTTTAAAACTGACAGTCTTGATTGCATAGAATCAGACAGATGGACAGAAGGACACAGCTTAATGGTCTAAGAATAAATATATTAAAATGAACTATCCCATCCCAGACTGTGCTCCTCTCAATCACTTAGCTTATGTGCTTTTTATATCCGCACAAGAGAAAGGATTATACAAGTTTAACGCCGAATCTTCTTCTACTTCAAAGCTGGCGCTATTAGTTTGTGAAGGTGAACGGGTGTGTAAATTATTTTAAGTGAAAAGTGCCATATTGACGGCCTCTAACTGATACAGTGTTTGTTTAATCGTAAACTTTTGTAAGCAAAGTTTCTTGAAATGTTCCAAGATGAAAGTTTAGGAAACATTATAATCCCCGATATTGAAGTTTTTGAACTTCGAATCTGCCTCATTCTAACAATTGACCAATTTTAGTCAATTCGACTGAGAGCATACAAAATGTGCAGGGTGCTTTAGGTATGTTAGGTATTGAATTCAGACCGATTGGTTCTTAAAGTATAAAGAATGTTTTGTTCATATCTACTTGAATATCGCATGTATCTTATATTCAATAACTCATGTTTGAAGATGTATTTTCATATTGAAATTTTAAAATTACTCGGCTCACTGCCAGAAATCACATTTGAGAACTTAGATCATTAACTTTTTTTGGGCTTCTTAATTTGACTATTCCACTATCTGTGTAACTAATATGAGAAACTCACTTGAAATATCAGACAAATGAAAACACAGATTTAGATTAAATAATAACATTAATAGTAATGTAACAGAATCACTTTTTTAAATCAAGTTTGAGGGACTTTTCAATACAAAGAAACACTTGAAATGGGAAATTTGTCTTCAAATTTGGATGCTCAAGATTTCTCCAATCTCATTAACTGAAGAAGTTCGGAGGATTTCGAAAGCTGAGAACAGAAATCTTATTTTAAGTTTTAATTCAGAGCATAAAAATACACTTAACTTGAATACAAATTGCTTCTGTTGTGTTAATCCATTACAATTGATAAGTGATAAGTATGTCAAGTAGATAAGAACAAATCCATTTTCCTATTTTCAGAACGAAATGTTCTTAATTGTATCTCAAAGATGCCTTATAGCCTATTCACACTGAGCACATCTAACATCTAAAATCCCACATCCTGAGTTAAAATGCTTAATAACTATTGGCTAGGCCAACATTTAAATATTTTTGTTTTGTCAAATTATTAAGCGGATCAGTGGCTTATAGAAATGCGCTGCAAACATGACAAATTTTGTCCGGGTAAATTTGAATGATTCATAATTTTAGATGATGGATGTAAGATGTGCTCAGTGTGAATAGCCTATTAAGTTACTATAGAATGTAATTTTTTTTCGGAGTGCAAATTCTTAGATATTTGATACACTTTTATATATATTTTTGGTCAACATTTTTTTGTTTTGTTCATTTAAATCTTCAATCTGGCTTTACATGCTGGGATACGACATTCTGAATTTGACCTATGGTCTTAAATTGACAGAGTGAAGAAAGTTGAAAGTGATTGTCTGAACCGAACGTTTCTTCACAGATGTGTAGGGGCATCGGTTAGGGTTCAAGATCGAATGGTTACAAATTGGGTAGGTTTGGTTCAAGCTCCAATTTGATAGGCAAAAAAAAAACGGACCGAGCCGGTTCTTGGTGGTTTAATTTAGAGCCGGCTTTCAACCTTGTCTTCAAAGACAGATCCACTATCTCTGCGCAAATGGATTAAAGAATTCGGTTCAAGCTTTCAGCCATCAAAAAAGTTGAATGAAGATAGTGAGGATTAGAAGATGAAAGCCGAATCACCCAAGAAGAGGGTCGTATATGTATGACCCTAGTAAGCATCTCATCATGTAAACAGCTCTGGGTAAATTCATAAAAAATCGTCTCCTCATCATTCACTTGTACCTTAGTTGCAGCACACCCCCACATTGGCGCTGGATTCGATAATTGAATTAAGTGCAACCATCTGCTGCGACTGCAATGCCGAAAGAATGTTGTGAGTGAACCGATTGAGGCAATTGCCGCATGCCTCAGCAGCTTAACCTCGCGTCCAAAGAATGTGCCTCGCCAGACATTCTTCAGAGTAATTTATTTCGTTTGACTGGCTGGTCTAATGCTTCAAAGAATTTTGCTGTCTTAAGTCGCATGTGTGTGCCATGTTAGTGGCGTTGTAGCTAGCAACAACCATTGCATTAAATACCATTTTCAATTAATTGCAATTTGTAATCGAGTATTGAGTTACACCCGACAATGGACAGAGCCAAGGTGTTTGGGGCAGTTGCTGGCGTTGGCTTCTGTCAACAACAAGAACGGGACAGAATAATTACGGACTGGTATTTTAAGCCTACTTAATTGGTCCCCCTTGGTATTAAGAGTCATTGCAATTGCATTTGCTCATGTAAATTCGCCCTAAGTTTTGCACCCCGCCGGAACTCCACTTAGTCTGGCGCTGGTTAGTTTAACTAAGGTTCTTAATCTGGCAACTTATAAAAGCTTTTTGTGTGGCAAATAAATTCCGTTTCAGGCAAATTACAGCAATTTAAACTTTTCAAATGAGATCAAAACTAAAAGCCCGATAAAACGAGAATCGACCAACTGACTGACAGCCATTTTAAATGGTAATTTAACGCAGAGCCCAGACAGTCGCGGGCGCTCTCCGCGTCTGCGCCGTGAGCTTCTTCTTCGAGCGGATTACAATAAGACAGACAAAAAAGACGAAGACAAGTGTGAGGTTAAGTGTTGCAGCTTAAATCTGTGTGTAGCAACCCTTAGCGCTCAATCTCATCCCCACCCTCCCGGGCACCCGCAGAGGCGGCTGACAAATCAACTAATACAATTTGCCCTCTCTCATTGTCGCTCTCTCTCTCTCTCTGTTGCCTTCTCTCTTTGCAGACAGTTCCTCCACGAATACAACCGAGAATCCACCGTCGCCCACATCGCTGAGTCCCAACAACCACAGTAGCAACACTGCCAACGCCAACGCCAACAACAACAGCAACAACCACAGCACAAGCCAAGCGAGCAAGTCGCCACCCCCAGGAGTGGGCACCACACACTCGCATCATCCGCTCTACCAGCCTCAACAGCATCCACAACAGCATCCACACCAACCCAGCACGCCCACCAGCAGCAACAACAGCAGCAGCGCGCATCATTCGCATCATCTGTCGGGCTCACATGGCGGCTACATGTTGCCCACCAGCTCCAACGAGTCGGACGACGAGGGTGAGGAAATCATTGAGGAGGACGATGGCACCGATGGCCCCTCGGACAGTTCGTCGCCCCATGGCGACGGCAATGGCTCCAAGCGCAAGAAGAAAACCCGCACCGTCTTCTCGCGGGCCCAAGTCTTCCAGCTGGAGTCCACCTTTGATATGAAGCGCTACCTCAGCTCATCGGAGCGGGCTGGCCTGGCTGCGTCGTTACGCCTGACCGAGACCCAAGTGAAGATCTGGTTTCAGAACCGTCGCAACAAATGGAAACGTCAGCTGGCCGCTGAGCTGGAAGCAGCCAACATGGCCAATATGGCACATGCGGCACAGCGTCTGGTGCGTGTCCCGGTGCTCTATCATGATGGCACAACCGCTGGCTTTGTGCCGCCTCCGCCGCCGCACCATCATCCCATGCAGTATTATGCAGCAGCCGCCGCCCGCAACACCAGCCCCCCGCGGCCGCCACTATCGTCGCTGGTATAGGGCGTGGGGTGCCTGGCGCCCATGGCGCTGCTGAAGCCGCCAACGCCATTGCCTCCGCGCACGCCAGCACCGCAACTGCGACACTCCCCCCTGGACGAAGAAGACTCGCAGGGGGGACAGGAACGCATCTGCCTGGATGAGGAAGACGCTGCCATCGATGTGGAGGCCGATGAAGAGCACGATGCCGAGCAGCTGGCAAGGTCAACGCCTCCAGAGCTGCGCACCAAACACGGCGATTGCCTGGAACGGCTCGAGAGTCTGGGCCACAGCACGGCCATGGATGTGGGCGCTGTCCCCACCATCGATAAATCGATACACAAGGCTTACTGAGACTCTTTCAGCACTCCCAGTGGTATTGTAAATTTCTATTGAAACGGATCAGTGGCTAAGTGCACCTCAATTGGTTTCAATGCTACCCAAGGAAGTCGGCTCCCAGCTGACATCAATGAACTCACACAATCGATAAGCAGTTGCAAAGTTTTGACCATTTTGTTCCTAAAGCTTTTGTACATATTTGCTAGCCAGGTGATGGGCAATCCAACACGGCGACTTCACCCTTGTAAATGAATGTATCTTGCTCATTAGGTATAAGGTTTCATTATAAATTGTTGTACATATTGGCATACATTGTGCTTACCCAGGTATCCAGGTACGTATGCATGCAAATGTGTAATGCGCTTGCTTTCCATTTGCTTTACACTTTCAATTGCTGGTCAAATGTTTGGTTCTAATTTATTGTAATTTCCATTTTGAATGTAAGCTTAACGTAATTGATAAGCCAGAAATTAACAAGCAAGAAAAGACGCGAGTCGGGCAATTACCAAAAAATAGTTAAATTATTTCTAAATATTAATTAACTGTTAAAGTAATCGAAAACAAGCGGAACTAGCTAACACATCAAATGCTTACAAGTGCATAAGAAATAATACATATACAAGATATTAATAAAATATATACATACATATATACAAAACAAACGAGAAGAGTGTGTCCTTCAGGGTGGAATTTGGGAAAGAGAAAGCCAGCTGGGCCTTCTTCTGACTGAGTGTGGCTCGAGTCATTGATGGGCCATGATGCTTAAGCTATTTCAAAAGAGCCGAGGATTGGAACTGCTATTTCGAAATAATATATCCGACTTTGATGAAGAGATACCTGGACGTCGGAAATTCGTTATCACCTGGAAGTCGTCGGATAAGTATTTTTCAATAATACTTTTTAAACTAAGGTTCCGAAATTGCTTACAATGGGAGCAAACATATACAGCCATCGCTCTCGCAGAAAAAGCATTACCTATTTCAGCGTATTTACAATGAATTTGTCCTTCGGGTCCAAGCTGTTGCTGAAACTTCCTCTCGAACTCGGTCAAGCCGAGCTCCTCTCAATGTCTCGGCTTGTGGGCTTCTAATGTTCGCACAAGAGAAAAGGACGAGAAGCTTTTTCATGACTACTTACTTTAAAGCTGTCGCCAATAGTTTGTGAAGGTGACCGGGTATGTAAGTTGTTATCTTCTGTACCAGACTTACACAGAGTATATAAAGTTCAGAGATGGTAGGAGATAGAGGTTTGACTTGTTTGGCACAAACACTTCTTATGCTTGCAGGCAGATCAAGTTTATTTTCCATTTTTACCACGCCCCCTCCCATATAAGCCTCATATCTTCCACAGCTTATCGGACAGATGGTTCGTACCTTCTAGACATATTAAGTAATGAACAATATTTATCGATCCGCCTAAGGAATGGTAAAGATTGTATGAACTGTTGTCGAGTTATAATCAAAAGATTGGTCGCTGCTGCCGCGCAATAGCAGCGCTGCTTTCAGCTGCTAATGCAGCATCAAAATTTATGCTTAGCGTATAATTTCGTTGGTACAGAGTATGTTATAGTCGAGCTTAACCGACTTTCTTTCTGGCTAAAAAGGTATTCTAAAGTCGTGCAAATGTTTGTAACAGGTAGACTTATGCCGTACGCAGATCAAGTTTGTTTTAGATTGGAAAAAATAGAAATAAATTGATGAATACTTTTAGGCAATTCAATATACATAGGTAGTATTTTAGCCATCTATCAGCCCGCGTACGCGATGTTCAAGTCCAAAGGTCCCAGCTCAAGTCCCTCCAGAGTAACTTAAAAATGTATACAACTTTATATAGTTCATAGTTTTTCAGAACCAAATTTAAAACAAGAAAGAAAGTCGGTCAAGCCCGACTATAACATACTCTGTACCAAGAAATTTTGTCTTTTGATCATAACTCGAAAACCGTTCATCCGATCTTCTTCATTCCTTTGGCGGATCGATAAGTTATTCTAATAACTAAATATGTCCAGAAGAAACAAGCCATCTATCTTCAAAACTGTGGGAGATATGACGTTTTTTCTAAATTGCGGGGGCGGGAGGGGGCGTGGCCAAAATGGAAAATAAACTTGGATCTGCCTGCAGACATAAGAAGCATATGTCCCATACACGTCAAACCTCTATCTCTTACCATCTCTGAGATCTGTGCGTTCATACGGACAGACGGACAGACGGACATGGCTATATCAACTCGGCTGTTGATGCTGATCAAGAATATATATACTTTATGGGGTCGGAGATGCTTCCTTCTGGATGTTACATACTTTTGCACAAACTTATAATACTCTATGTACCTACGGTACAGAGTATAAAAATTCTACTCTTGGATTCCAATACAAAGGAAATTGAGTATTGATTGGCTGGCAAAATTTTAGAATAAATAAAAAAAAGAGTTTTTAACTATTTCCAATGTAAAATTTAACTATTGCCAATATTAAATTTAAGTTGTACACTCTTTATTTATCGCTAAATCAATGGTTAAACTAGTAAAATAAAAGTGTAAATATTAAAATTTTTAACAAATTTTTAAATATCTAGCTCACATTTTGCACCAATTTTAATAAAGATCGAATAATAAATGGCCGAGTTGTAAGGGCTATATAAAACGGTGCATACTTATGTGAGCCGCATGCGCTGTTTGCTTACATAATGTTGAAATATTCAAATTAATGTCAATTCTCCGTAAGTTAACACAGGGAGTGGCTATTAAGCATGTGAATTAGTTTGCAACTTGTTAAACATTACCATGAATAACTCAAAGAACGACATGAAAAGGCGGATTCTTCTTTTTTGAGCATGTTCGGGGAACACATCCGCTTATTGGACACGATCTAATATAGAAGTTATAGTCCATAAAACCAACAAGATTAAGGGAATGGGAAACATGACACTTAAGACATAATTTTAATCACTTTAACTGTGTGACTGGCTGCCGCTTGTCAAATGTAATTTGTTGAGCGTTGCAATGAGGCCGGTTTAATGACCGTTTTATTGCTGTCAATGATAATTTCATTCTGATTTTTGTTTATTTTTACAATAAGTGGATATTTTCTAGCATATACAAACAGATCATGGCATTTGAAGCATTTTTTTTTTGATGTCCCGGATTGTTAAAATCTTACACTGTGCGGCTTCTGCTGAGAATCCTTCTCAAACTCTTTCGTTTTTGCACAGCGTAGAACTAAAAGACCCATTCTCTTGTGCTGCATTAAGCATCTTTCAAGCCAAGAGAGTGAGCGAAGCTCGGTCTTGATAGAGCCATTGTATTTTTAGTTTCTAGTGATCATTTTTCAACGATTTAGAATCTATTTGTACCCAAAACGGCGTAATGGTCATGTAATTGGCGACAGGCCTAAAAGCGGTGCAAATGCTTGCTTTACATTTAATTGCAAGCGCTAAATACACAAATACTTGTGTACTTGTGACGCACATATTGCAACATGCAAACAACTTAAACAATAGCAATGCCAATTGGCGTAGCAACAATTGGCGTGATTCATGTTGTTGCTTTTGTTGTTGTTGCTGGGACAGGCATTTTAAGTTGCCATTTATTGTGCAGTTTGTTGCAATTTAGTCGCATCGAGCGCGTTGAACATTTTTTTACTCCTGCCTCTTGCCCCAAACAGAAGTCCTTTAGGCCTTTTGGTTTTGAGTTTCACATCGCGTGTTGAATTGCAAAAATAAATTGCGAATCGCGCACTGAGAATAAATGGCAATAAAAATGCATAAAATGCTTTCAGTTATGCACAAAGCGATTGCAGGTTTGAATTACCAAACACAACAGTCAGCCGCATGTACACATGCATAAACACACTCGAATGTCTATAAAAGTATGTTTGTTGGCATATAATTATAGCCGATTGTCTGGAGTGTAGCTTTTCACACGACTGCGCATAAATGCCGGGCGTTAAAATCGATTTGCTTTTATTGTAATATTAACCCGATGCAGGTATTTATGCGCTTATTTGACAGGTAAATGTTTTGTGGCCTCAACCGCAGGCAGAATCGGCCATAAATGATTGCCTGAAATTGGAATAAAATTGTGTTCAGCTTCAATCGGCTTCGGGGCGCAGATTGGCATGCAATTTATTTAAAGCTTCTTGTTAGTATGAAAACTGACAAAAAATGAAATTGTCAACAATAGAGCCAGCAATCTCATCAGTCCTGCCAAAAGGGGTTTCCCCGCCCGACCCTCTGCTGAGCAAATTAGGCAGCCTTTTATGTGACCTTCTTCTCGTTCTCCTCTTTTCATATTTGATTTCAGTTCTTTTTTTCGACTGTGCTCAACATTTTTGTATGGATGCAGTCAAGTGCTTGAGCATTTTATTTAAGCGTATGAATGGATTTGATGGTTTTTCTTTGCATTTATTTTATTTTTTTGGTTAAAGGAAATGTGCCCAAAAAATGATAAAAAAAAATATATTTCAATTCATTTTGTAAAATGCTGCAAAATTGTAGCGAAATTATAAAAAAAAAATGACTGTCCTGACTGGTTTGGCAGACGACGAGCACTTTTGGTGGCTTCTTTTTGGCTGCTTTTCAGAATTTCAGCTTTTGACGTTTTTCTTTTATATTTTTTTAGGTGCTTTTGGGCCACATTTGCTCGTATGTAAAGTGAATTGTTTTGGGTGGTTGGGAGTCGGTGTGAGTCTCTCTGCATTTAGTGGATGTTGGATTATGAGAGTGGCCTTTTGGTAGGGCATCATTATGGTAAGCATATGTGTTTCGCATGTACTTAACTTTGAAAACCCAATTTTGTATTACCGTTCTATGTAATCTCTGGATGTAGCAATTAACCTATGAAAAATTACTTTAGTTCACCCTATTTTACCTTTAATTATCAAAATCTATTTCTTAGCCGATGCAATGTCAGCCGAAAATCCTAGGTTCCTAAGTTCCTAGCTAGCCTGCTGCAACTCCGATATATTTTTTAATATGAACCGAACCTTTAAACGAACCAAGGGTAAAAAAAATAATTGAACCTATTCGGAAATTACACATCCAAAAATCCATGCTATTACATATAACCTACACAGAGGAAAAAAAGGTATACTACAAAATAAACATTGGATGATTTCGGTATCCATTTGGAATGGTTATTTCTAAACATTCATTTCTGGATGAATCACATTTAAGGTTCATAAATTTTCATCCAACGCAGCACAAAATCATCCAAGTGATATGAAAAATGGATTTTAATATAAAAAAAGGGATATTACAAACTATCCCTTCCAATTGGAATTTGGTCTAAGGCAATTATACTTCTGTCTGTCGGATTAACTTTACAAAGTTAGAAAAGTGTACAAGTGAACGATCTTAGATCAGTAGAACCTATTTTGACATCTTTGAAATCTTTATTATCCCTCTCAAAAAAATAGTTTGCCTAAAAAGCCAAAAAATTGCCTACAAATTTAGGAAATATTATCTAAAAAAAGCGCCAAGGCCATGGAGTCCTAACTTTTAGGATATAAAATTCCAAAAGCTTTAAAATCTTTATATCTCAAAATTGGGTCCCTTCCTCTCGGATTCCAACTGCAAACCCTGGGTACTGCGCTATGTAGTCGACTTCTCAACGCAGACGACTATCCATGTTACGCGTGACAGTACGACAAAACACAGTGAAGAATTGAGGCAGGCGAGAAATCACAGTACATAGTACACCTAAGCACTTAGAAAGCACAAGCTAAAAAATGGGTTTAACTTACTATTATAATGTTCGAATGTTCGTACTGCATTTATGTTAGTTTAAGTCACAAGGGGGCTTTTTTAAAGATTATAAAAACATGTCTTGCTAAGGACTTCGCGTTGATCTTCTTTCCTATAGGTTGCGCTAGGAGGAAAGAAATGCCGGTCCCTTTTAATTACACCTCGAATTACGGAATTGTTTAACCCGGAAAAAAAGGACACGGTCAAGTATACTAACCAAATCAAACCATAAGATGCATAAATATATGCATGTCTACTAAACACAGCAAACCTTTTTAGGAAAATGGTCCTGGACTTTACTTTTAGAAGCACCTAAAATTTGTTTCCTATATTTTTACGTTTAAGTCCGCCTTTCTGCAGTTTTGGTAAAAAATTACCTAAATATTTTCTTTATTTTGGCTGTAAAGTCGTGGGTGTATTCTTTAGTAAAAGTCGGTCAATCCTTCATTATTCATTCTTATTTTTAAGCAGACTTTTTACCAAGGTCATGTTTGATTTCTTCTTCAAATACCGATTCGAAGTCGTTCAGACCCCTATCTAAGAAGTGGTTTATGCTATGAACTTGAAATTTAATGTAATGGTAACATTTAGTTGGTTGATTTATTGGTTCATGGGCTTGAAACGGCTTAATAGTGATTGGGACGCATTACACAGAAGTAAAAAATTGCTTATCAACTTGAAATTTGATCTACATACACTAAATAAAATATGGAATTGAATATTTTACAGGCTTAAAACCGTTTTCAATCCGGTTCCGGTTCGTGCTTCAGGGCCATATTCCTCAGTTGCTTCAGCACTGTCATAACTTAATTTATATATTCGAGTTTTAAAAGGGGCTAGAGGCAGCTTTTCTCTATCTCTTGGCTTTTGTGGCATGCAGATGATGCAGACATATTCTTAATATTGCTATCTTATATAGTCTTCAAATGAGTTGAGAATATGTCGGAATATCATTTTACAGGTTCATTTTCATGTTTCGGCAAAAGCGACATATCTCAGCTGTGCTGCAAACGATATTATGCGAAGATCCTTCTGTTTCTGAGGAAACATCATATTATCGAATTTCTTTGAGTATTTCGTATATAAGATACTTTTTTAGGTTGACTCCAAACTAAAAGAACTATTTTCGCTTGATAAAATCCATAGAGAACTTTAAACACATGTTTTTCAAAATAGATTATTTTTATACCCGTTACTCGTAGAGTAAAAAGGGTATACTAAAGTCGTGCAAATGTATGTAACAGGCAGAAGGAAGCATCTCCGATATCATAAAGTATATATATTCTTTATCAGCATCAACAGCCGAGTCGATATAGCCATGTCCGTCTGTCCGTCCGTCCGTCCGTCCGTCCGTCCGTCCGTCCGTCCGTCCGTCCGTCTGTATGAACACCTAGATCTCAGAGACTAGAAGAGCTAGAGCAACCAAAATTTATACATAAGGTAGTATTGTCTGTAGGCAGATCAAGTTTGTTTGAAATTTTGGCCACGCCCCCTCCCGCCCCCGCAATAAAAAATATTGAATAACTCCCACAGTTTTTAAGATATCGAGCTCAGATTTTGCAGTGTAGTCTATGTGGCCAATATCTACAATCTCACATTTTCAAAAGGATCGGATAATAAATGGCCGAGTTAAAAAAATGTTGCATACTTATCCGAGCGGAGCTGAGTAACGGGTATTTCGAAGTCGGGCAGGGCCGACGTTAACTTACGCTCTCGTTAGTTATGACATTAGTGAAGGAAGTGTGCGATATGTCAATAGTCATTTATGCTAAGAACTGGATATACAGGGTGACAACTTTTTCAATTGTTTCGGCACGTATGTCAGCAATAGCAACTCGAATCTCGTTCTTCAACTCATCAATTGTTTCAGGATTGTTTGAATAACATTTGTCATTGACTGCTTCCCAAAGATAATAGTCTAACGGTGTCAGATCACAGCTTCTTGGCGGCCAATTCACATCTCCAGATTTGCTGATTATTCGATTATCGAAGATAGGGCGCAGAAGATTGATTGTGGCGTGCGCTGTGTGGCACGTAGCGCCGTCTTATTGAAACTAAATATCGTCTTAGTCTTCCGCATCAATTTTCTCAAAGAACCAATCACTTAACATTGTGCGGTAGCGCTCACCATTCACCAATTGTTGAGATCGATGGCGATGGGAGCAACCGCAGAAATGTTTTCGGTCTAGCGCCCCGGACGAGTTCGTACACTGGTTTGTTTATCCACCAACATATCCATAAAAGATCCATAAATTGAGTTTTCAGAACATTGTTTTTGTTAAATTTTTTTTTTCAAATTTCGCGCAGTTTGAGTCGAGGACTCACCCCTTTGGAAATATATTTTTAATATTTCCCAACTTTCTTCAAGCGAATAGCGACCCATTTCGTAAAATTGACTAAATATTTTATATTTTGACGTTTCTAAAGACAAATAATGAACACTTCAAAATACCAAACACTCGATGGACCACCCAGTATAATGTTGCGGCTGGTGCTATGAAGTAAGGACTATTCCTGTGTCCGAACAATACTGCAGAATCACTTCATTAGTGTTTCAGGTCCACATCTTCTGAATCGAAAAATGTGGTCTGTAGTTTTGTAATGTGAGGGTTTTACGTTTTTCAAATCTGATGATTTTTGATGTTTTCACAATTTTCAAATGTTAATATCGACTTGCAACCAGTTGAAACTTGAAGGTAAGTGCTTTCTTAAGAAATAATGAAAAAAATAAAGCTGCTACTAATGCTACTATTAAAAATGATATCTTACTCGATTGTACAAAAACTTTCCACTTAGGCTCAAGGCACACGTGTAACACAATATCCTGTATAGCAGATAGCCAGTTCGACTCTGGCCGCACCACTTTTCATGGGCTGTGGCTTCCTTTTTTTGTTAATTTTATTTTCCGTGCCCATATATGAAATGGCTTTTTGGAGTCTGCTGGGGCTTGGCCAAACATGGCCAATTTGGTGGTGCTGCCGGTGGGGGTGGGGGTGCCATGAAGATGTTGTTTTGCCTGCAGTAATTTCTTAATTAGCTTGCGACTACAATGTGCTTATCACGACTGTGTGTGTGTGTGTGTGGCTGTGAGTGCGCGCGCACTTAGCCACCGTTTTCTTTTTTTTTTTGGTGTGTTTGTTATGTATAATTGTACACTGTACATATATCCCATCAGAAGCCCATTCAGCCAGGCAGTCAGCAAGCCAACCGGCGAGGTACTTATTTTAATTGCAGCCTTTTTGGGCATGAAGTGCAGCAGCTTAGCGCAAAGTTGGCTTCTTTTTTAGCAAATGGCAGGCGACGGCCGGCCAACCCAAGCACTGTTGGTCTGGGACAGCTGTAACAGCTTATATAAATGGAATCGGAGACTCTCTCTGTCCACTCACTGAGTGTGCCAAATTGCCACTTGCAATAAAAAAAAACTGAGGACGACAGTCCATGACATGTTATTTGCCGCCTGCGCTGTTATGTTTATCTATTTTTGGCTGACAGTTCAATTAAGTACAACGGCCACAACAGTTAAATTACGCTTAAAAAAGGCAACACATAACGTTTGTTTGTTTGTTGTTTTTTATTTTGGTTTTGTTTTAGTGTCACATTGGCCATTATGCCTGTCGCTCGTTGTATTTTATTATCCATTTAGCACATTTATTTTTATTTCCGCCGCCGTCCTGTCCGTCTGCTCACACATTATCCTTGTCATTATGGTCGAGTTGTTAGTGGTGTGTGTTGGTCAGCCGAAAATGTTGGAATTTTTTTTCTGCGCTCTGCTCTTTGTTTAGTTTTTGCGCACTTTATTTTTTACCAGTTGCGGTTTTTCCGATTCGTGTGCTTTTTATGTTTATGATGATCCATTTTAGTGTGTGTGTGGGGGGGGGGGTGGGTTGGTGGATGAGATGAGATGGGACTGGCAATTGCTGCTACATATAATAGACTCATCAGCGATTTCTTTATGGTTTTTATGTGTGTTTTAGGTGTATTCATTAACTGCTCTTTGTTGGCTGCCCATTTCAGTCCAGTTGTTTGGTTTGGAAAGCAGTTTTTTATGTGACATCTGCTTGCATCTGCAGCAGCCCAAAAGGAGGCAACAGATTTTGGAAAGCCAGGCATCAGTCAAGTTCGTCACATAAGACACGTTTTCGAAGCCCTTGCATTAGAGGAGATAACAATCTTTCTTTATGTTTTATTAAGCGCTGGATTCAAAACAATTGTCTCATTTTCTAGAGGACGTCTGGCTAGAGTGATTTTTGAATAATCGTCTGTTAAATGATTTTTTTGGATTTGGCGATACAGAAAAACGAATCCACAATTTTTGATTTTGTTCATTTTTTACTTGTCTGATATCTCATAAAAGTTTCTCAAATCAAAAAATCAGACAAGTGTAAAAGTTAATTCGAAAAGCACAGAAATAAATGAGAAGTTGCATAAGAAGTAGGCTCCCTCTCGTATAAGTTTTTTGACAGCCAACTCATAGTAAGCTGAGGTATTTTTCACCCATCTCATTTGAGATCTCGGCAATTGAAAATACACCTTAAGATACCAATTTTACCATAAATTTAATAGTTAACTGAAAGCTTGAAAGCTGAAAGTTTGAAAGCTATCTTCACCAAACTTTGCACTGCATTGCATTGGCCGGTTCGGATGACTATAGCATATAGCTGTCAAAGGAACGATCGGTCGGAAAACTAGTTCTAGTGAGAAACTACTTTTCGCTTCGACGGAAACGTCTCCAAACTTTGCATTTCTTAGTTTTCTAGACTTTTCCACGATTTAACTAAGTTTGGTCGAAATCTGACATCTATATAGAATAGCTGTCATAGAAAAGTTCAGTCTGAAAAGTAGTTTTAGTGAGAAAAACTTTTTTGTTTTCAATGGAAATAGCCTTAAATTGGCATTTATTAATTTGATATGTTTTTATACAATTCTAAAAAGTTTTGTCAAAATCGGATGACTATAGCATATAGCTGTGGTACGAATGATCGGTCGAAAAAGAAGTTCTATTCAAAAAAACCTCTTCTGTTTTAAATGGGTTGACTCCAAATTTCTTACATGTTCTTTGTTAAGCTTTTTCCATGATTCCACCAAGTTTGCTCGAAATCGAATATATATAGTACAGTATAGGAAAGGAAGGTTCCAAAAATAGTCGTAGCTAGAAAAACGTGGTGCAAGGGAAAACAAACTTATATATTAAGTTTGTGCAAAAGTATGTAACAGCCAGAAGGAAGCATCTCCGACCCCATAAACTATATATATTCTTGATCAGCATCAACAGTCGAGTCAATTTAGCCATGTCCGTCTGTCAGTCTATCCGTCTGTCTGTCCGTATGAACGCACAGATCTCAGAGATGGTAAGAGAGAGAGGTTTGACATGTTAGGGACATATGCTTCTTATGCCTGCAGGCAGATCAAGATTATTTTCAATTTTGGCCACGCCCCTGCAATTTAGAAAAAACGTCATATCTCCCAAAGTTTTAAAGATAGATCGTTCGTTCTTTCTGGACATTTTTAGTAATCGAGATAACTTATCGATCCGCCAAAGGAATGGTGAAGATAGGATGAACGGTTGTCGAGCAGCAGCGCTGCTCTCAGCTGTATAATTTCGTTGGTACAGAGTATGTTATAGTCGGGCTTGACCGACTTTCTTTCTTGTTTTATATTTTTATATTCAGAGCAGACATATTTTCAATAGAAGACCAAAAATATAATGATCGGTGGTAAAATTTTCGTAATACTGAGTTCCAAAACTTGTGTTTTATACAAACCTGCACCTTTTCTCTCAGATTTAAAAAAAGTTAGGCTTTAAAAGGTTATATCAATCATATTTTTAGACGTTCTCAAAATAAACAAAGCTATGTGCTAAGTAACACCGAAAGCCCACTTTCAGAGCTTGGTTTCTATGCTTCTTGGATAATACCATTTTAGACAAATAACAAGTTTTCATCCCATTGGGATAGAGAGATCTCCAAACCATATATCAAATGTGTTTTGGTAGAAGTCCTGAAATAGGGAATCTAATTAATGCCAATGTCTCAAAAAAAAAAAACAAAGCCATATCGAAGAAATTCTATTCATTGCCTTTCAACTGCAATGTGAAACTAAGCCGTTTATCCTGAAAAACAAACTCGAATTGGCACTTATCGCCTAGGCAGGCACCATTAGTCCACAATTCCCCGCACAATGGCATAATCAAATTCCGTTTCATTACGTGCCATATTGTTGTAAATTAATGCAATGACACAAACAATGTGCACAAACAGCTAACTCAAATTACACCACTCGCACACACACATACACACTCACACACATTTGGCGTTGAAGGACGCGAACTGCGAGGCAAGTCGCTGGCTAATTAAATGCATTCACTGATCCAATTTCAGCGCCTATCAACTGAGCGAACCGGAAGCTCCTGTTTGCGAGGCGTCAATTGTCACACAGACCCTTGGCCTGGCCCTCTTCAACTAAATTCGAATCCAATTGAATAACAATAAAATTTGCACTGAACTGTGGTGCTCCCGCTGTAAATGTTATTTGATGCCTTCTCATTGTGTACCTACAAATTACGTAGGCCGGGCCGCGACAACTCTCAGCCGCAGTGCGCTGCGTAACAGGAAGTCAACAATGGTTGAACAACGAGTTGCTGCACTGCTCCGCAGGATGTGTACAGGATGCAGTGTGCGAAATGGTTGGAAAAATGCTCTGCAAGAGTTACACTCTGGAAAAAACTAAACAAAACACATCCGACAAAATTCTTAAGCCGATTATTTCAGGCTGCTTTTTTGTATACTCCGTTACAAATTTACGCAGGGTAAAATATGTAACAGCCAGAAGGAAGTATCTCCTAGCGCATAAATATATATGATCCTGATCTACATCAACTGCAGAGACGATATAGCCATGTCCATCTGTCGGTGCGAATGAACACACTGGTCTCCGAGCTAGTAGGAGATAGAGTTTCAACATGCTTGGGATAGAAACTTCTTCTACTTGCAGGCGAATCAATTTGTGCCACGCCTTCTCCCGGTAGAAAAAAGTACCTCGGTTCTCAGACACTTTTTAAGTAATCAGAATTATTAATATAGATATCGAAGGCTTGTTCCGAATTGGTCAAATGGGGTAAACGTTACGACGTGTAAACGTGAGAAATCTGACCTTTTTGATTTTCAAACCAGCAAGCTCTTGCCATCAAAAGGTCATAATTTTTTTGCTTACCCCCGGTTCTATCTTTAATAGACTTCAGTTTCCTCGTCATGCCAACATTGCTATTACTGTTTGGGAATTCCAAGGCGTCATAGGTGCAAAAGTCGTTACAAAAAAAAATTAAATAAACGTTAAGTTGTTAGAAGTCTTTGAGAGAGTGTGTGTGCTCATTTAGCTTAATGGTATTTAACTTTCTTGCTCTCGAGCTCTTTCTTTTTGAGCTTGATTTTATCTCGACATTATTTTTCTGTGTATGAGATGCAAACAACGACAACGAGACATGCGAGACCCACATTGTCATAAAAGAACTCAGAGAAAATCTGCCTAAATACTGAGCGAGTTTTTGGTTCAGTGTAAAATTGCAAAGCGCGGTGCGGGGCACTGATTGTGATTGTCGCTCTTTCTTACCGCCTGCTCCTGCTGTTATTGTTGAATTGATGTTGTTCTGCTGTTATGTAATTTAATGTAATTTAGCCTGCGGCCAAATAAACTTCGAACGATGGATCCCTTGGAAAATGTTGGCATGGCAGTCGTTTAGGTAAATTGAATTGCTGTTGTTGCCTTAGGTTCCAAATGAACTGCAACTGAGTGGCTGGAGTGGTGGGAATGGTCATAACCATACATATATGTGAGGCTTATAAGTGAGTGACTTATCAATATTGTAATGGAAGCTGCACCCACAATTCAATACAGATATTGATTTGAGAATTCAGGCTTTCATCATTTTGATCCGTAGAGACGAATACAATGTGGAAATCACATGGAACCAGGTTGTTGTGATAAACTTAGTTTAAATACGCCATTTTTAAACTGTTCGTGCAACTATTCTAACAAACCGGCTTTAAATGGCCAATTCAGCTAAAACCAATATTTTCTTTTGTGTGAATCAGGAACAAAACTTTAACATTTTACCGTAAGTACCCAACGAATACACGTTATTTGGATTGACATTAATTTCTTATGAACATTGTGATTTTGATAGGTGTTGTAGCACAAGGACTCAATTGCTACTTCCAGGTGTTTGAAGGTGCGACTATGAGAGAGTTTTCTTTCACCTCTTCACGAAATAAAAACCTCCTTCAAAATCTCTCATGCACACCATTTTTGAAGTATTTGATTTAAAGATACATTAGAAATGCTCACGCACGATTTAATGTTCATAAAAATTGATTTAGCAAAATACAACGCAGTTCTATAAACCTATTATCAGCAGATAAATCGTGCTAGATGGTTGCCGAACTGTTGAAATGTTTGTTGTAAGCATTTTCAAATTTGTTTATGTAAGTTTGAATTCCCTTGGTATTTGTTGAATGCATCGGTGTCGCAACAACCCACCTGTGCCACGCTGAGAGGGACAAGACAACACTTCTTTCAAAATTTTACCTTAACCTTACTATAAATTTCCAAAACTGATAATTTTTACCTCACATCACTTCTACTTTCTTCAACGTAAAACTCTTATTTCTATTCTTAATTTTACAAATATAAAGCAAAATTGTTGTGATCGATAAGTTATCCTGATTACTAAATATGTCCAGAAAGAACGAACGATATATCTTTAAAACTGTGGGAGATATGATGTTTTTTCCAAATTGCGGGGGCGGGTGGGGGCGTGGCCAAAATTGAAATAAACTTGATCTGCCTGCAGGCATAAGAAGCATATGTCCCATACATGTGAAACCTTTATATCATACCATCTCTGAGATCTGTACGTTCATACGGACGGACAGACAGACATGGCTCTATCGACTCGGCTGTTGATGCTGCTCATGAATATATATACTTTATAGAGTCGGAGATGCTTCCTTCTGGCTGTTACATACTTTTGCACACACTTATAATACTCTATGTACCTACGGTACAGAGTAAAATAAAGGCTTCCCTTTACCCCAGTTGCATATTGCCTTTGCAGCTGTATCCACTCCCTTCCATCGTCGTGTGAATAAAATCATTTTAATTGCAAAAAATTGAACAAAGTTGTGTGCCCCAGCGGTCGGCGTTGGTTGGTTCAATTTGTTGTTCTTGTTGTTGTTATTGTGTTGTTTGTTTGTTTGTTTACTGACGATTGCAACCTCTGCGTTCTGGTTAACGGCAAGTGGGTATCGTATCATGGCAGCGTGGCAATGGCGACCCCATGGCGACTATAAGAAATAAAAAAAAAACATATTTATTTAAAACTGCCGCAAGCGCACGTTTCAGTTCACGCCCAGCAAATGCATTGAATGAAATTTCAAATGAATAAATGACATAAAAAGCTTAACAAGGGGGAGGGGCCACATAGGCAAAGGCGTGAAAATTACAGGTTATGCAACATGTCAAACAGTTTTCGAAAATTGACTTTTGCAAGGGTTAAAGAAAGAAATAACAAGGGGTTTCTTTTTGTAATTACTTAACAGCTGAGAGGACTAGGCAGACCCCTATTTGAAATCACAAATCTCGGAACAAACCTAGCGCGTTCACGTATGAAATTGAAGATTAGCGAACGGAAAATGACAACGGCTAAGCCGCTTTTCATTTCTATGCTGACAACAGATAATTCTCAGGGGGCCTTCGTAACCAAATGTAATATATTACCAAAACAAAAGAGAATGCAAAACACTTGAACTGTGTGATGAACAATGCTGAGGCACTGAAAGATGCCAACACTCTTTTTTTATCCAAAATATCAATCTGAATGTACGAAACTTTTGCGGTTTAGAATTACCAATTTTCAAACGCATAAATTGGCATTTAACCAATTGCCAACTTCGAACCCGAACCCGAACCAAGTCCCCAAGCGCCCCGCAAGCAACCCACTTATCATATTAAACTATAGACAAGAAACCGGCAAAGCATTTAGCAAATCTTCACTTCAGTGGCAACAACAACCCCCACAACCTGTAAATGGATCGCTTGGCCGGGTTGGGCTGTGTCGGGGTGGTGGTGGCGGTGGCGGCCTATACATATACACCATACAACCCAATTACGGCTACACGAAAGCAGCAACCAAGTCAGTCAAAACAAAATCAAGATAAAAGCGAAATTCAATCTGTCAAAAATAGATTACAGACCAATTATGTGCTCTTTACGAGAACCCCAGTAAGCAGTGCCAGACACAAAATGACAGCAGGGGAGATTTTTTTTCCATCCATCTCTGTATGGCCATCAGGCACAATTTTGTGAGTTAGCTCTGCTCCCTGCGACTCGGCTTCTCTGTTTGTACAGCATATTAGGGACTGCGGCGTGTAATTGTGCCTGCTGCTGGGCAGAAAGGATGAGGACAACGAAGGGGGATGGTAGTTGGAAGGTCTATCGATGTTGGTGCTCTTTGCTGGGGTGGTCTGATTGGGCTGAGTTCATTTAATCGACACCAGCAGCCAGAAGACAATAAGAAGTGAGTTGCTTACTTGCCATTAAATGGCTTTCAAAAAGTTTCCTCATATCAGGGCAAATGCGAGATGACAGCTTCTTAGCAAGCAAATTTGATGGAGTAATTTAGTGTATAGAGGAATCTAGTAAAGTTCGTATAATTGGAATTTCGATGTTCAAATGAAGAAAGTCAAACAATAGGTCCAAAAGCATATATTAGGACTAGCAGATAACCCGGCGCGCATCGCTACGCCACCATTAGTATTGCCCTCATAGAAGACCGACAAAGCATCGTAATTGGTTTGAAGCAGTTAAAGTAAGGCACATTGATGAGATCACAAACTGAGTTTCGGTTTAAAGTGTATTTTTCGAGGTGGAGAATTATGCTCCCATTTTTTTCGTATCTCCCGGTTCGCTGGTTCCAACCAAAATTTACCAATGATTAGGGCTTGTGGTTTTTGGGCGAAGGATTCGGTTCGAACCCTGTTTCAGCCCAGGCTTTAAAGAATATTTTTGTATAAAAAAGCAATCCATTTATTTAGTTACTAAATATGTTAATAGTTAATATAGTCCCAGGTGTTCTAAAAACCGCTTTAGGTTCGGAACAGGCTTGGGTTCAGCTTTTATTTCTATCGAGTTTCGGTCAAGGTTAGGTTCACAGTGAAATAAAAGTCGGACTTTCGGGTTCGAACCGGTTCAGTTCAAGGACAGTTTGCAGTCCTGCATTGCGCATTCGTTCGCCGAGTTTCAAGTCAATCAGATAGTTATATCCATACAAAATGTTCCAATAGATTTCACATCTTGGGGTAGTATTTTTCAACATCGGAAATTCACATTGCAGGTAATATCATATAATATCCTGCCAAACCGTGGTTCAAAAAATTAATTTTCTGGGAATTTTTCTAATTGGTAATTTCCAATTACTAACCGAGTTTCCTCGTCGGCGGATTTTCTGAAATCGGCAAATACTTGTACAATCATTTTGGGTACGTTTTTATACAAAACAAGTTTCGTGCCGTAAATTTAAACATTAAATAGAAATTTGATCTAAGCATTAGAAGTTATTGTAAGAAGAAGCTATATAGACTCTGCTGTTGATGCTTATCAAGAATATATGTACTTTATGGTGTCGAAGATGGATACTCTGTGTACCTTTGGTAAGGAGTTTAGGAATTATAATTTAGTTGATTTTCCGATTCTCCAAAGCCATTAATAAGCAAAATGTAGAGGGTACTTGTAATATTTCTTATTTCTTTATTTTCTTATTATCTTATTTTCCTATATATTTCTTGTTTAGACATGACAAAACGCCCACGAACAAAACGCCCATATCAATATCAAGCGCAGTAAGCATCAATATTAAACACAAAAACGTTATGGGCCTTATGTTCAAATTAAATTCGTACAAATAGCCCACAATTCGTTGGAATTTTCGCCCACTTTAATTAAAAAATATTGGTATTGTTATGCCGATCTGCCAGTCCAATGTTTACCAGGGGTTAGGAACTAGCTGCCATGTGATTTATGAAGCCTGTGCTTAAACACCAATAACAAACTTAATCTGCGTACGGTATACAGCTACATTCATGCAAAAATTTGTGGCTCAAAATTTAAAACTTGCTTATAGCCTATTTCCACTAAAGAAATGAAACGTCATTTCTTGAAATGACAAGAAATGAAGGAAATTATAACATTTCTGCCATACGTTTCTCCATTTTCATTTCCTTTCATTTCGTGTCATTCCTTTAAAATGATGAAATTCGCCACGAGTGGATTTGGAATTATTTCCGACATTCTGTCAGTGCCATTACTGTCATCGGAAAAACCAAAATATCAGAGAGGTAAGTTATTTGTTTGTTTACGGATGAGCCCCCAGAAAACCCCAAGAACCTGGATGAAGATCCAGTTGACTGCGAAGTTTTTTAAGGAGGCATTCCACACTCGTGAATGAGAGCATCAAGCGAGCAGCCATCTGGGTCGCGCCCTTAACTATCCAGCTAGGGATGAGCGAGCAACTTTCGTTAGATGAGGAACCGACATCGTAGCAGCCAAGAATTTAGCGCAGAAAAACTAACCAACAGCGTTCACCTCTCCAGGAAGATGTAGTGGCAGCTTCAAAGAAGAGGACGGAGGAGCTCAAGCAGATGGGTGCCGCGCGGCTTGGAGCGCATGGAGAATGCAAGAGCAAAAGCTGAAAGAAAACTTCTTAAGAAATTACGAAAGATTAATAAAAAAACCAGTTTAATAGTGATACCGTAGATTAATTTTATATATATGTGGCTGATGCATTAAAAAATTAAGTGAAAGAAACATATTTTAGCTTTATTTTAACTTTGTTGTTGAGTCCTAAGGTACGATGTATGGCGCACCTTATTAATTCTGGAGGATTATCAAAATCATTGGCGACATTGGTGCCCTCGGGTTGTGGACTTCATTTTTCGGCTCTACGATTGTCCAATCATTTATTTTAATAAATCCACAATAACAAATCCTTCAGCCAAATAATAATCAACAAACTCAAAGCATCTGCTGTTTTTGTCTACGTATCGCTGTGAATGTCAACAAAATGATGTTTTGTCAATGGAAACGACAAAATTTTCCAGAAATGAAAATGATAGAAATGATGCTCAGTGGAAAGAGGCTATTAATGTTTCACTTCATCTGTAATATAGATGTTATTTAAATTTAAATACGGACCTTACCCCCATGGGCTATATGTCCGGACATAAAGCCCATAAACTTATATTTCAAAGTAATGATCGAAACTTTTCAAATGGGCCTTATGTCCGTGGGCGTTTTGTCATGTCACCAATTTTTATTCATTATAACATATTGAAAATTGATCATCTATTTGATCTAAAAAGTTTTGCTCGAAATCTACATTTTTTCCCCATATCTATGACCAGGATGCATTCAGTGCTAACAAAATGTTAATTGATTAACATTAATGTCAGCTCTGTTAATTTATATGAAACTGCTTTAATTAATAATTCCTTCTTCTGAGTCGGGCAATGCCTACTTTATCTAATGATCTCGTTTTTTTTTCAAATTTAAGTGCTCAAAATGATTTTAGGAGGCATTTTAGGACGAAAACTTTCTACAGAAAGCGCGATCAGCAGCACTTTCCAAAGCATCATGAAGATTTTCAGAGAGTTTGTAGAAAAACAGGCTAAGAGGTTCAAGTGAAACCACTGCGCTTATACTACACCTCTCTCCTAGGATCAAAAGCTTTGCTACAAATTTCATAAAGTTGCTTCATCGTGTAACTCCCGTCTAAGTCTCAGAGTGATCTAAAGAAAAGAAGGGTGGGATCAAAGAAACAATTGCATTTGCACCGACTCAAGTGTTGGTTAAACAATTGCGAAGGAAAAACTGCAACATTTTATGGCATTTCATTGGTGGCTATAGAGAGCGCACTCGTTACAATTGGGTAATTATAAACCATGTTTCGATCTTATGCCAAAACAAGGCCATCTCCCCCTGCAAGTATAAAACCACTGCATTAGCATGCGCTGATTCCCTTCTATTATTCCCAAGCACTCAGGAATCACAACCAAAAGTTAAGCAAACATTGCATACTAATCCAAGGGATATACACACTCAACCGATGCACACGCACACACACACACACACACACAGATCGCACTACCTTTCCACACTTTGTTTCAACTTGCTAGTTCTCTCAATCCATTCAACATCGGACCGGCTACGACTGCCGGTTCAATTCCATTCAATGCCTGGCATTTCTTTGTGTGTGTAAAGTACCATTTAAGGGTGATAATCGCCATTTGAGGGTGCAAAATGGAAAAATCATTGAAAGCGCTCATCAACGAGACACAGAGCGAGAGGTAGCCAAGATTAAAAGTGCATTTGATAAAAGAGCTCTGCACCGGGAGCTGGTGGGGGTGGCTGATGGTGCTCAGTGGCCTCGGGGAATACTTTTCCTCACACATACGTACACCCGATATGCAGTGGCCAGAGGTACTTGAGGACTGTAGTCAATGCTCAGAGTGGATTATAATGAACATCCAGTTCAGCTAAATGTCTCAATAGAGAACTGGGGAAGAGTGGCAGAAGCCGGAGTCACCCTTCGTTAAAAAACTTAATGATTCAGAATTATTTGATTGCGTGGGCGGTTTGCTGATGCGCGTGGTTGAGGTTTGGGTTGGGCCACCCCAATGGTAGTTAACGACATATGTTGCTGACTTATGTCGCTATAACGTGTAAAATTGTTATAATTCCTGTGGTTGCCAATGTGTCTGCTCCAGTATAATGAATTGCAGTTTAAAGTGCATTTCGTGTGCGTCATTTGGGGAGGGGGGACGCGCAGGACTCTCTGTGTCTGTCGGCTTTAGCCAGGGCCTGGGGTGGCCTGGCTTGTGCTTTTGTTCAATTAATTTGCCGTGATTGGACATTTTCCTGATAAATCAAAGACATTTGTGGATGTTCTATTGTCCTTTCGATAGCTTGGCTTTAAATCGAAAGTTAATTAGTTTCATTTGCCGTTGAACGCTTTCAAATGATTTGCCTATGTAACACAATAGATTGGATTAAGAATTCGTACAATTTATATGGCAATCGCCTGAAAATCAAATATAAGTAAAGTCTGGATGCTCTGTTGTATTACAATGTTACGTTTTTTTCTTGAACATTTTTTGAATCCTTGTTTTATTTGAATTAATATTTACACATAAGTTCGTATTATTTCACATGATCATTTTCAGCATTAAAATACTTACCAAAGAATTTGCATTTGATTTATTTTGGTAGAAACTAAAACGTGTACAATAAGGAATAAGAACACACTTCAAAAAAATTACCCACCCACATCACCCACCATTTATGTTCTTAAAAATGTATATAGCTTTTAGCATATAGAAGATCAGTTTCGACGATTAATTGAGCGTACAATACTTTTAGTCAGTCCGGTTTTGCAAGCACGAATAAGCTCCTTGGTTTGCCCACTCGAGAACATGACACTACTAATTAAGCAAGGTGTGCCCAAATCTAAGCTGCAAAACTGATATCGTTGACCCTTGCACTTATTGATTGTCATAACAAATGCCCACCTACTAGGAAATTTAGCGCGTTTGAACTTAATTGCAATTTTTTATACCCTTGCAAAGGGTGTTATAATTTTGCCAGAAGTTTGCAACGCATAGAAATATTCATTTCCGACCCCATAAACTATATATATTCTTGATCAAGGTGACGAGCTGAGTCGATTGAGCTTTGCCTATCCGTCTGTCTGTTTCTACGCGAACTAGTCTCTCAGTTTTAAAGCTGTCGAGCTGAAATTTTGCACAGAGTCTTCTTTTTGCTGCTGACTACTAATATGTCGGAACCGACCGGATCGGATGACTATATCTCATAGCTCCCATAGGAACAATCGGTCGGAAAACTAGTTTTAGTATGAAAAACTTTTTTCTTTTCAATGGAAACGTCTCCAAACTTTGTAATCGTAGGTTTCTATGTTTTTTATAATTCTACCAATTTTTATTAAAATCGGACAACTATTTGGTATAGCTGCCGGACAAAAGATAGGTCTGAAAAACAGTCTTAGTTAGAAAAACTTTTTTGTTTTTAATGGCAGCATTCTGCAATTTTGTATTTGTTTGTTTCACGTGCTTTTTACATAATTTTAAAAATTTTTGGCCAAATCGGATGACTATATCATAATGCTCCCATACGAACGATCGGTCGGAAAATGGGAAAAAGAGAATTTTTTCGAAAATATTTAAGCGAGCTCTTGCAAGGGTATAAAAATTTCGGCACAGACGAAGCTAGCTTAGCTTTCTCGTTTTGTAAGTTCTTCTTGCTAAATAGACCAAATTATTATATTGTATTTTTTCTTTTATTATTTTATCAAGCTTTCGCAATCGTAAAACACTATTGAACCAAATCAAAACAATTTGACCGACGCACAGTGGGGCCTCTGCTCAATCTCAATATTTGATAAGTTAAAATAAAACAAGAAAGAAAGTCGGTCAAGCCCGACTATAACATACTCTGTACTAAGAAAACAAGAAAGAAAGTCGGTCAAGCCCGACTATAACATACTCTGTACCAAGAAATTTTGTCTTTTGATCATAACTCGAAAACCGTTCATCCGATCTTCTTCATTCCTTTGGCGGATCGATAAGTTATTCTAATAACTAAATATGCCCAGAAGGAACAAGCCATCTATCTTCAAAACTGTGGGAGATATGACTATTTTTCTAAATTGCGGGGGCGGGAGGGGGCGTGTCCAAAATTGAAAATAAACTTGATTTGCCTGCAGACATAAGAAGCATATGTCCCATACATGTCAAACCTCTATCTCTTACCATCTCTGAGATCTGTGCGTTCATACGGACAGACGGACAGACGGACATGGCTATATCGACTCGGCTGTTGATGCTGATCAAGAATATATATACTTTATGGGGTCGGAGATGCTTCCTTCTGGATGTTACATACTTTTGCACAAACTTATAATACTCTATGTACCTACGGTACAGAGTATAATTATACGCTCAGCATAAATTTTGATGCTGCAGTAGCAGCGAGGAGTCTTTTGATCATAACTCGAAATCCGTTCATCCGATCTTCTTCATTCCTTTGGCGGATCGATAAGTTATCCTGCTAACTAAATATGTCCAAAGGGGATCTATCTTCAAAACAGTGGGAGATATGACGTTTTTTCAAAATTGCGGGGGCGGGAGGGGGCGTGGCCAAAATTGAAAATAAACTTGATCTGCCTGCAGACATAAGAAGCATATGTCCCATACATGTCAAACCTCTATCTCTTACCATCTCTGAGATCTGTGCGTTCATACGGACAGACAGACGGACAGACGGACATGGCTATATCGACTCGGCTGTTGATGCTGATCAAGAATATATATACTTTATAGGGTCGGAGATGATTCCTTCTCGATGTTACTTACTTTTGCACAAACTTATAATACTCTGTGTACCTACGGTACGGTGAATAGAATCACAGTCGCCTAGAAAATTGTCATTTACTTTTCATTCCACTGACTCTAAGGCAAAACTTTTGAAATCGAGTAACTTGATCCGTTTTCGGAAACGGAAACAGCTACCAATTCCAATTCCGCATGATCTGATCGGAATCGAAAACGGGAACAGGCCTGTATTAATCCGACGTTTTTTCGATGGATTGGTCACTGTGAAAAATCGGTACAATATATGAAATCGTATGCGGAGGGATTCATTGCAGTACCTTGTACCCGTTGATGAAGCGTACATCAGGTCTGAAGAAGCAAACTGTTAGGAAAATGATGCTTCAATCAGCGTTTTTGAGTTCAACATTCACAAAATACACACCACGAATTGTGGCCATAGGGAATATTAGCTTAGTTGATGGGCCTATTGCGATTCTTTCGTCCCAGTTCTGGCTGTTAATATTTGTGTTCACGTACTAAAGCCTTTTTGTTGGGAATTTCGATTAGATATTGTATCTTCATGCCTGTTCATTGTACAAAGCATACAAGGATTTTATTAAGCAGCACCTGCCTGACCTTCACTCATCTAGAATCGTAATGAAATAAGGGTGCGGAACTCCCCCATTCTCTTTTAACAACTTTTCTTTTGATTAGACCACCAAACCAAACAAAAGACAGTCAACTTGGTGGGTGGAACTCACACAGAATGACATTTTGATTTTGCGCACTTTTTGATTGATGACAGGCACCGGCAAGTCCCGGCCATAATCATAAATAAAAGCTATCAAAAGTGTGCGCCTTTTTTGTTCGATTGGAAGGCGCACGCCCAAAAACGAAATCAAAAGATATTTGCGCGCCTTTTGGCGCACGGCTTAAACAAAGGCACAAAGCAGCGGCAGAGCAAAAAGGAACAGCTGGGCCTCGGCTTCGGCATCAATTGTTCGCGCTTCAATGGAAGAGCCAAATGCAAATTTCTGAAAAGGAAGAAATCCGTTAAACAATAGATTTGACGAGCCCCACACACACACACACACACACGTGCAGTGCGGTGGGTTGAGCATTTTAGACTAATGAAACTACCTTCAACGGCTCAAGGAAAGACAGCCAAGGCCGGCGAAGAAAAGCACTTGCCACCTGGCGCTGAGGCGTGCAGTTTTTAAGAAGTCGCCTGCCACTTTTCGCTGTCATTAAGTAAATAGAATGAGACGCCTAGATAGGGCCAATGTAGGCGTCGTGGCCTAAGTGATTAAATCGCCGCACAAGTGCGACTTTGCCACATCCCACCCAGCCTCTCAAGCTGTTCGCCTTTTTTCGCGCTAAAGCAACTGAAAAACCACTTTGGCCAAATTGACAACGGGCTCACACAGGCAGGAAGTCCTGGTAACCACATTTTGCCTGACAATAATAGCCTTGACAGACGACGAGCCCCCCCAGCATCCCGCATGCGTTTAAAAACGCGCTCAAAACGCGAGTGCGAATTCTTCACTTCAATGCGCCGCGTTGTGTCTTTTTGTTAGCTGAAATCCATTAAAAAAATGCACAAAGTTGTCGACCAGGTAGGCCTCGGGGCTCTGTAAACAATGCAGTTGCCGCATAAAGGCAAACAACGAGATAGAAAATAAAAAACACGAATCCGGCAAAACGGGCAGCTCCCCCCGCTTTGTTGTCATTTTCTTGGCCCATGTTTGAAGTGCTCTTTGTTCTAGCAATTTGGAAGCGTATCCGCTAGTTATGCGATATTACGCATACGCCTGGTGCACTTATTAGTTTTAATTAGCGCTCAGTTCGTTGCTGCAGCACATTCCTCACTTAATCCTGGACAAGACCCACCCAAGGATGCAGCAAAAAATGCTAACATAGCTTTTCGCTTTGGAACATTGTAAGCCAACACGCCCCCTTTATGTAACTTTGCTAATGTCCCTGTTCTGGAACGAGTCTTCCCCTGTTGGCGGCTTTTTTCTAGCTTTCTCTCATCAATGGTATTTGCCCATTTTTCAACATTTTCGCTGACAGCTTGATGCAAAAAAGAAGGCAAAAAAAAAAGAAACAACACCAGGAAAATGGGCAGAATGCGGCAAACCAGGTTGAAGTAGAATTGGCCAACGCCTCTGGGTGGGCTCTGGTATTGGATTTGATTTATGTACCTGCCAGCAAGGACCCATCAGGTGAATGCTTTTTTTGATAGACTCAAAATGGGTACATGTTACAAGATGATAAAGCAGCTGCAATGCGGATGGCAAAGAACCAATCTGCGGTGTCCACAAATAATTTAGAAAATCCCCCACATGGCTCTATCCTTCATGCATAGCACACATTCCATATTCATTTTGTTGGCGGTTCGTTGACATGGTACAACAGAAAAAAGTGAGTTTTTGCATAGTTGGTTTTTATGCCGGGCTCAAATTCGATATTTCAGGAGTGTTTTTTGTTGACGAACCCATAATAATTCACATACATGGCTTTTGCCCATTTCTATGCAAACGCTGTTATAGAAACTGCACTAGGGTGGGAGGTAGCGCTGACAGACGGAATTACTTATTTTTATTCATGACGTACGAACTTAATGACATTTTCCGCCTCGCAGTCATATTTGTTTGTCGGGGCTTTGCCGGTATTGGATTTCCAATCTATGCGAGTCTTCAAATTATTTTTCATCAAAAAAAGCTTAGGACTAGATGGTGAAACTGACCTTAGATGTGGGTTTTTTTATTATATTATAATGCTATTCTGTAGAATAATTTGAAAGTTCAAAGGTGGTGCATTACGTCTTTGCGAAAAAAGGAAAGAAAAAAACAAAATAGTTGTTAGAGCATATTCTTTTTAGGGCAATTTATCAATAAATTTAATTGATTGACAGTATGGCAGCTGTGAATGCTTTAAGAGGTAGACAATCTGTATGAACAATCTGATCTTAGAGATGGTGGGACATAGAGGTTTGATGTGTATGAGACAAATGCTGCTTTTACTTGCAGGCAGATCAAGTTTATTTTCTATTTTTGCCACGCGCAATATGGAAAAACGTCAAATCTTCAACATTTTCATAGATAGAACGTTCGATTTTTCTGGACATTTTTAGTAATCGGGATTATTTATCGATCGGCCCAAGGATTGTTACAAATCGGATGAACTACAGCTGCTACTGCAGCATTAAAATTCATACTGAGCATACACTTCGTTGGTACACAGTTTATATTAGCGTCCGGCTTGATCAACTGTCCTAATTGTCTTAAATTAAGAACAGCTCAAAGAATTTCATGGTAAAATGTGGCCTATATGCAGCTTATCACCCAGTATGTATTTCTATCTAGCATTCTGCTATACAAATTTAATCAAAAACCATATTATTGTATCTCAACCTTGCGATTGGTTTGCAAATTGCTACCGTGGATAGCTCGCCTGCTCAGGCGTTCTTGAAGATCTTAACTTAGCATGCCTCTAAACTAGTTCATTGCGCTGCGTTTGAGACTGTTTCGGAGTTTCCGAAGCACGCTGGAATGCGATGTGATTAGCTAAATTTTGTCGTCGATTGCTCGCCTGTTGTCGATTGCTCGCCTGCTCTCCTGTTGCATTCTGCTGACCTCCGCTAGCGAAGAGTTTTCTTGACTTTTCATTAGACTTATGTTTTTTTGAGTCACGTGATAAACTGGGACTTTTGTTTTCCAGGCATATTTCAGATAATCCAAAAAATTTTAATTTTCCGATCAAATTTTCAAAAATTTTCAATATTCAATTTTATGCTCACATAATTAAGATGATGACATATGAATTTATTTGCCATCAAAAGATCTTTAAATTATCTTATCTTATCTTATCTTATCTATTATCTTTAAATTAAAATTTAAAATTGAATACTCAAGAAACTTTTTTTCAACTACCTGCATAACTGTGATTGTTATCTTACTGAACAGCGATAAAATACAATTGTTGACTGATGGTAAAGAAAATAGACCAGAGCATACAATCAATGTTTCAAAGGAATTTTCTGTTACTGACAAATCAGTAATCCGCTAAAACAATTAAAATGACATCGAGTCCACCATTATCGCTTGTAACTGGGTACAGAAACCTGCCAGATGCGCATGGCATAATCGAGATTTCATACTTATTTTTTCGATTTGTTAACAGAAATGATTATATTTTGAATGAATATATTTTGAGAACGTACGTTAACTGAACACATTCGCAAAATCAGTTCTTCCTTATGCAGTCAGGACGTTACGATGCATATCGTTACGCACCGTACGCAAAACGGAAATACGGTACGATATGAAGCGTTTACCGTACTTGTGCTTTGAACAGTACGCTACGAACCATTTACAAAACTTGCCTGTGAACAGAACTTTCTGGTGTTTAGTATTTTTTTCGTATCCAACATAAGGTCGGAATTTAAAATTTTGTTTTTTTAAAGCGTATGCTATTTTAGCTATTGTTAAATATTTTCTAAAAATTAGCAATATTTAAAAACTAGTCTAATGCCAAATTTTTCGCCATTTTTGAATCTCAAACAACAAAAAAACCTAAAATCCGATGTCTGTATCCAAATATCCAGTATAATAAAATAAGTTGCTTTATGCTGAGTTCTCACCGCTGTGATTTTGTCATCGACATCATGATTTATCGAACAGATGCGATGAGGTGTTCGTATCAAGGCTGCAAACCGGACCGGAACCGAACCTCTAAGAACCGGTTCGGTTCGGGTTTCTTGGGGTTCGCGAACCGGACCACGAACCAGGCGGTTTTCATTTTTGACTCCGCGAACCTGAACTCGAACCGGACCACTTTTTCGAAAAATGAGGTTCGGTTCACCAATTTAAGTAATTTTATCAACGATAAATCCAGGGAAATATAAAATCTGTGAATGACGTTATAGATTCCTTTGATACAAATGTTTTAAAATTTTGGAAAGGTCAAAATAACGAAGACTTAAAAAATATTGCTTTTACTATACTAGCTGTACCAGCAACTCAGGTATCAGTTGAACGAGCAATTTCAACACTTTAGTTTGTCTTTCTGATTTAAGAGCGAGTACAGATGAACAGCTCCTGGAAGTTATAATGCTTCTTAACTTAAACTAAGCAGTTTCTAAAAGCTGTTAGTGTCATCTAATTCGATAATTGAAATAACTTAAGTAATGCACATTATGATTAATCATATGGATAGAAGGTATATATTATATGTTTCATTTTCAATAAATCAAAAGACAAACTATTCTTTAAAGTGCAAGCGAACCAAGGTTTGAATCAGAAACTTGTGTTCCGGGGTTCCAAGAACCGGTCCGCGAACCGATCCTTGGATTTTACAATGGGTTCGGCTCGGCCGAAGTTTGTATACCCTTGCAGCACGTTTTTGACTAATTTGAAGGACATGTCCACTGATAATAAACAAGTTTTTCCCAATAAGACTACTTTTCTGTCTCTACTTTTGTATGACAGCTATACCATATAGATATCCGATTTCGACCAAATTTGGCAGAATTATGCATTAAAACCTAGTTAATACGGAGTTTGGAGACGTTTGCATTAAAAACAAAAAAGTTTTTCTCACTAGAACTAGTTTTTCGACCGATCGCTCCTATGACAGCTATATGCTATAGTCATCCGATTCGGCCGGTTCCGATAAATGTGCAGCGTATTTGGACCAGAAGACTTCGTGCAAAGTTTGGTGGCTATAGCTTTAAAACTGACGGAGGAGATAGCATAGAAACAGACGGACAGACGGACATGGCTATATCGACTCAGCTCGTCATGCTGATCAATAATATATATACTTTATGTGGTCGGAAATGCTTCCTTCTATGCGTTACAAACATCAGCACAATTTCAATATACCCTCTGCAAGGGTATAAAAACTTTCTGCCAATTAAATGAGTTTTAATGATGTTTCTTTTATTTTTACAGTTCTTTCTTAATTGATTGCAGCTTGCAGAATAATAAATTATGTATTTTCCACAATATTTCAGTTAATTAAAAACACTTTCCATAAGCATATGAGCATTGTGCATACATGGCTAGAATAGTTCTTTGTTTAATGAAGTAATATAGCAAATTGGCAGACGACTTGGAAAAGTCGGGCTTTTCCATATCCGCCTCAAGTCTATTCATATTCTCACACCAAAACTCCAATTGCTGTTTAGTGACCTCTGGTATTCTCTAAGGTCATGTGGGTACCTGCTATTTTGGCCACGACGACTTGCAATCTTTATTCCGCTTCATTAACTGTTAACAATTGTAACGATACCTCTACGATTGGCAAAATTATCGATACCTTGTAAGTAACGACTGCAAGTGCTTCCAAATTGAATTTGAAACACAAGAATGCTGGAATGCAAGAACAACATTTATTGACCTGAACCACTAAAAGCGGAAAGCGGATCAATTTTACTTAACCTGAACTTCAATCAAGCTTTTACTGAAAGACGCAGAGAGAACTGTGCGTATTGGCAAAGACTCATTCTTCCATTCATCACACAGACTGTGTGCTAATCCAATCGAACAGTCCGAACAGACAACAGCCACTAGCCTAAGCACTCAAGTGGCCATTAAGAGCTTAAAACCAAACAACTACGGCCATTAGGAGCCAAACTCTATAATCAACGGCTTTTTGACGCGACTGACGCGTGTCTGTCCAACAATTACATGCATCAACCATTTGTTGTTGCCGGAGCCCAAATGCAATCAACCATATTGCCAGTGCCAGGCCACGCCCACTTATTACATCGAAACAATTTGTAGTCGGCGGAGAGGGAGAGTGAACGAAAAACTCAAGTGGGCGGCTAGGGGTGATCCTTTACGGGGTTTGCGTGCACGCGCCCACGAGCGTGTGATAATTATGTTGCCATACATTTGCGGCACGTGCCGCCAAACAAGGACCCGTTGCAGGCGCTACAAGTATCCATATCCGTATCGACTTCCGCTTGCATAATTGCGGCAAATATTTACCCAGATTACCCAAGCATCTTCGGGGCGGACAGGGTAAATATGTTTTCCAAGTTGAAGTGCCACTCGAGTGAAGGACGCCAGCCCCTGGTTCGCTTTCAGGTGAATAATTCGCCGGTTGCTTGCCATTTTGTTGGTAATTGCATTAATGCATGTAATTTATAATCAAATGAGAGGGTAGCCAGTTCAAGTTCCTCGATCCGTGTGAACTGTTTGCCCCTACTTGGGGCGGGCGAGTATTTATGAGTCGAGGCCAACATTTGGTTGGGCAATAATGCTGAAAGTGCCAAACGGAGACTCGTAAATTGTGGCTACCACCCTCCTCCGTGGCGAGCACTTCCCTGCCGCCGCCATTTTGCCATCCAATCCAATTCCCTGCTACAAGTTTGGCTAAAGACCCCGCCTAATAGCAGCAGACGATGCCGCATTGGCCCCCAGGGAGCATACAATTTCAATAAATATTTCACTGCATTAGCTCGATGCGGATGCTGGGGACGAGGTGGGCGGGCCGGGGCTGGGTAAATCCTGGCTCGCGTTACGGCAAATTGCTTTTTGGTCCAACAATAACGTGCATTAAATGTTTGGGCCATTATCATTTTGGCCATCGTCTCCATTAGGCGCTGGCTTTAGTCCGACGCCGCCTCCTTCGCTTTGATGTCCCCAGCGTCTATTGAGCTACAAATCGAAAGCGATTCACTGACAATGCAAACTGCAACAGGCAACTCCAAGAAACCCGCAGTCGGCAGCTCCCTGTGGCCAACAAAGGAGCGCCTCGATTGCCTCCATTCCGGATGCCCTGCAACACTGCAGACTGCTACTAACTAACACTAACCGCACACATGGTTGAATGCCTGTCGAGGGCTTTCTCTGATTTTCTGACAATAAATTTTCATCTTCTTGGTAAATCGTTCAACTACTGCACTTGCTCCTTTTCCAGGCCTGGTGTCGATTGCCTCTTTCTCTCTCTTTTGCACATATGCCCGCATTTTTGCACCACAACACAACAATTTGGCTGGCGCAGCTCATTGTCTTTGCCTCAGCATCAACGGCACTGCAATTGCTCACAAGTCATCCCAAGTGGAAATTTTTCAGTTGTTCCATGTGTTGTGTTGTGCTGTGTTCAAGGCTGGGCTGGCAATTCGCAATAAAACAAAAGTGATTGTCAAGTGAATGCGTTTATACTCCCACTCATCTACACACACACACACACACACACACACATCCACTGTTACCTAAGTATGTGTGTATTTGCGTACAGGATTCACCACCCGAACAAATATGAATGCAATTCATCATGTGCGCTCTCCTGCGTAATTCGGAGTGATTAAAAATGTTATTCATATGCATTTGATTGATGGATGAGAATGGGATTAATCGTTAAATTCAGACTGATTTGCGGTGTGGTTTCTGTACAAATGCCGGGGGGAGGACGTAATTGGAACGGGATAAAAATAATTTTTGGCATGCGAGTCGCAAAATATGCATTTCATAACATGACCAAACGGTCGTCTTGCAATGTGCGAGAATTCCGTTAGGATCTACACCGAAAAAATGAGAGCGTAATTTACCTGTTACCCGGGGGAGTCAATGTTTCAGAGCATTAACATTAATGAAAACATTTCAACAACATTTTAGCAAATAACGCATGGGGCCCAGGAAAGTAAGGAACTTCTTTATATCCGTTATAAGTCTGTCAGTTTTCATTGCGTGGGCGGGAGATGGCGTGGCAAGAGCTGGAAAAAAACTTGATCTAAGTACGGGCAATAGGAGCCTATGTGTTCATACTGACGGACGGACAGACAGACGGACAGGACAAAGTCGACTCGGCTGTTGATGCTGATCAAGAATATATATACTTTATGGGCTTCCTCTGGCTGTTACATACTTTTACACCACTTTAGCATACCCTTTTTACTTTTACGGTAAGGGGTATAAAAAGATCCAAAGAGATCCATTTGGAATGAATATTTTTAAATTTTCATTTTTTTGTATTAAAATATCCATTTTACATATCCTTTGAATGATTTTCAGCTCTGTTGTATGGAAATCTGAGATCCATTTAACATTAAATGGAGGTTTTAATATCCAAAAATGGATATTAAATACTATCCATCCCAAATGGATACCGTAATCATCTAATGGATATTTTGTAACATCTTTTTTGTTCTCTGTGTAGTTATAAATAATATACTGATTCAACTTGTTTTAAATTAGACCTCTTGACCTTTTTTTTGATCCGATAGGTTCGCGATCCTACATATTGATTTATTTTTAGTTTATCTTAGAATAAGAAGAGCATTAGATTATAAAATCCAATCTCTACTTACAGGATATTTTAGGCAATTCAAATTTTTAAGTCAAGGCTCAAGCCTTGTGAGATTGATTCATTCAAAATTCCCTTTCCAGATCACATGTTCATAAATTAGGTAACAAGAGCGGGTGCTCTACGAAGCCCATTCTTCTCTTTTTATACCCGTTACTCGTAGAGTAAAAAGGGTATACTAAAGTCGTGCAAATGTATGTAACAGGCAGAAGGAAGCATCTCCGATATCATAAAGTATATATATTCTTCATCAGCATCAACAGCCGAGTCGATATAGCTATGTCCGTCTGTCCGTCCGTCCGTCCGTCCGTCCGTCCGTCCGTCCGTCTGTATGAACACCTAGATCTCAGAGACTAGAAGAGCTAGAGCAACCAAATTTCATACGTAAGCTAGTATTGTCTGTAGGCAGATCAAGTTTGTTTCAAATTTTGGCCACGCCCCCTCCCGCCCCCGCAATAAAAAATATTGAATAACTCCCACAATTTTTAAGATATCGAGCTCAGATTTTGCAGTGTAGTCTATGTGGCCAATATCTACAATCTCACAAATTTTCAAAGGATCGGGTAATAAATGGCCGAGTTAAAAAAATGTTGCATACTTATCCGAGCTGAGCTGAGTAACGGGTATTTCGAAGTCGGACAGGGCCGACTTTAACTTACGCTCTCGTTTAATTTTTAAATCGATTCTTAAAGATTAAGTCGATGTTTCACATAAATAAAATTAATCGTCTTTAAAATACAATGATACTTATTTTTCCAACTCTTATGAATCGTGCTAAATCGAAATTAAGTTATATCGATGTTTTCCAAAAATAAAAATAATCGTCTTTACAATCGACGAATCGATATTTTTGTCAACGATGTCTTCGATCCTTCGAAGAAATATGGTGGATATTGGTAGTATACCCTGATTCGACTGACATATTTGTGTCAGTGCATCATCAATCAAATCTAAGCACCATATTCGACAAGAACTTTATTAACTATTTCTTTCTGGAAATGCTACACTTTCATTGATAAATATACATTTGTTCGGAATCACCCAATTTCAGAATCAGGCTATTAATTCCAGCCCCACTAATTGATATTGAAATGACAACATTGTATTTTCAAAATAAATAAAGCTTTTCATGGCAGCTGTCGCCAATATCTGGTGGTGGTATAATAGTTTTTGTTATCTCATTTGATAATCTCATAAATAAACATTATTACTATTAACTATCAGTTACCCGCGCGTGTTCTACCACCTCTTTAGTATTTTAAACTCAAAATGAAATGGCGAAACCTATCGAAAATAGCCATTTTGTCCCGAACCTTAAAAAAAACAAGAAAGAAAGTCGGTCAAGCCGTACTATAACATACCCTGTACCAACAAAAATATAAGCTCCGCATAAATTTTGATGCTGCAGTAGCACCCGAAAGCAGCGCTGCTATTGCTCTGCAGCAGCGAACAGTCCTTAACTTGACAACCGATTATCCGATCTTCACCATTCCTTTTCGATAAGTAATCCTGATTACTAAGTTCTAGAAGGAACGAACCATCTATCTTTAAAACTGTGGGAGATATGAGGTTATTTCTAAACTGTGGGGGTGGAAGGGGGGTGCCCAAAATTGAAAATAAACTTGATCTGCCTGCAGACATAAGAAGCATATGTCCCATACATGTCAAACCTCTATCTCTTACCATCTCTGAGATCTGTGCGTTCATACGGACAGACAGACGGACATGGCTATATCGACTCGGCTGTTGATACTGATCAAGAATATATATACTTTATGGGGTCGGAGATGCTTCCTTCTGGCTGTTACATACTTTTGCACAAACTTATAATACTCTATGTACCTACGGTACAGAGTATAACAAGAGAGATGGCAGTAATGAGAAATCGAGCGGAACTCAGTAGAATGCAACGGGTAAGCCATCAAGCGTATAGGTAAACTGTCTAAACTTCAGAGCAGGCGAGCAATCGACGACGGAAGTTTGTTAAACACATCGCATCCCAGAGATCGGTGGAAGCATAAGCTCAAAGACCGAACCGGTGGTTCAAAACCTCCATGATTAACAGAACCGAACATGGCCCAAATTTCGAACACTTAGATTTATTGCCGCAATTTGTCTAAAACTTATAGCGGTATTCAATATCCGTAATCATTTCTGAAGTCGAAATTAAACTTATTGAATGCCCGGTTTATTTACCTGTAGTTGCGCTCTACCCGAGCCGGAAGCGACTTTGTCACGCTTCTTAAATGCTTAATAAACATAATAATTTCGGTTAAACAATTCTTTCCGCCGCAACACAACCTACACGCAAATTTCGGCCACCTTGGCCAAGAGTCGTCAGGATGGGCAGGTTTTTGGTGTATTTTTGTTGTTGTTGTTCTGTTAAATGTGGCAACACGCATGCACGCACGCAGGCAGTTAATTAAGGGTGTGAACTGGTTGAGTTATGCCGGGAATAGCCGCCAGCAACCCTGCCCCAATCTCCTCGCCCCACTGACTGTCAAGGCATCAGCATAAAGGACAGCCAAATGGGCAGTAAATAATTCATTAGCGGCTTTGAACAATAAATTTTTTGTTGGTTGAACTAAATGACCTCTTGACTGGCCGACTGAGAGAGCACACACACACACATTTTACACAAACGGCATAGTTTCAATTAATTTTTTCTTTCCAGGCACTTCTCCTAATGAAGTGGCTTCCACTAATTAACCGCGTCGGCTTGAACTTTGAACTGCACTTCATTAGAGCAGGAATTTGGCGATAAGTATAGAAATTTGGCGGTGCCACATCAGCACACCACCTGCACATTACAAGCATGTTTTGGCACATTGCACAGCGACTGCCAAATTAAAATGCAATAATTCTTCATTTCGCGTCGACGACGAAGGGCCAACAGCCAACGGCAGGAAATGTGCTATAATTGAAAAATGTGGTAACAAGACTCTCCGTGGCAGGCCTAATGAATGCCTCGCTTTTTTCTTCCGCTGGCATGCCCCTCTTTGAGGCGACACGCAAGCCCAGCCATGTTCTGGCCAGGGTGATAAATGCTCATCAGGCTTTAAGGCTGCGCTGGCAATTAACTTTTACAATGTTGTTGAAACGTAATCAAGTTGTCAGCGGCAAAAAAAAAGCAGCTAAGCATTGCAAATTATGTATATTTCTAATTACGGGGAGATTCCCGCCGGGCCAAAACCCAAACTGTCAACAAATAGCTGCTTAGGAAGAGACGACCCCGCTCAAATCCGGCGGGATACATTTGCCTAATGCGCTGCTACAATTTCCAAGTCGTCTCAACGACTTTTCCTCATTTCAAATGTCGCCCGGTTGTCATCACACGACTTGGAGCCTTAGCCGCCCTAAGTCCTAAGTAACTGGCGCAAGGAATTGACAATAAGCGGCATAAATTTTAAAATTTCATTTTTATCGCATTGCAATTTTCTTAACAGTTTTTCCCTCTTACTTTGTTTGGCGTTTCTTTTAAGCCACATTTAAGATACTTGCCTGGGTATTATTGACTTTCGAGTTGATAAAGTGCCATAAATGTCACCCCATTAAAAGGCAAAGGTAAAAACGCGCTGCGGTGACCCGCTCCCGGGGGTTGCTACGTAGCAGTAGCTCGGTGGCTCTGTTGCTACTTGTGCGGTGGTTTGCCAGGATAATGCGCCTCAACTCAATTGGGAATTTCGAAGGTAAAGTTGAATTTCATGTTCGGCTGCGGCAATTGTCACAGATGGTTTAATTGAAGTAATTACATGCGAAATCCGTCAGGATTTGCCAGCACTCGCCGCTGCTGCTGCTGTAAAATGATGACACTTTTTGTTTATTATTTTATTTTATTATTACGAGCTAAGCAGCAGCAGCAGCATCAGCCTTTTGGGGTCTTTCCCGTGGAAAAGGGTTAATTGAGTTGTTTGGCTTTTGTTTTGTCGTCGCTGTCGCTGCTTCTAATGAGCTAATGCCAACTGCGTGTAATTTTTTAATGACAATAACAGGAAAAGTGTCATAAAAACAATATTTATACCGCACACATTTGAGGTGATTTTTCTAAGCATTTTGTTTGAACTTGAAGGGTTAAGGAGTAGCGAGTTTGACCGGTTTTGCACTTAAAGCTTCATTTCAGTTATGTTTTCACATTCCTTTTTCTAAATTATGAGAGTTTTATGCAATCATCAGCAATACAGGAAAGAAAAACAACTCCACAATTATTTAATAAATCAGAGTTTTTTGGTTAAGTCATAAGGCAAAGAAAATATTCTGAATAATTATGCCCAAGTCTGCCAAACCGATTCAGAACAGAACCATTCTGATAACCGAACAAACAAAATCTCTGGCTTGCCTTAAAATCTTAATTACTCAGAACATAGATTCTATGGCACACATAAATGTTGCAGTTGAGTCCTCGAAAAGAAGTACTGATTCGGTTCAGTGGTTCACACAGTTTTCGAACCGCCGGTTTGGTTCACTACATGGTTTTTGATGCTAACTGAACCGCGGTTTCGCTTCGGTTCAGTGGTTCACAAATTCCCATCATAAAATATTATAAATCTTCAGAAGAATATACAAAATGTATACGGTAATAGCAAATTTTCAGGATTCTGCTGTAAGTTTCTAGAGGAATGCCGGCTAGAAAAGAATATGTACCAAGCATCTTACACACCCTATTTATGATATTATATGAGAAAAAACTCTCCTGGCTAAGATTGAGGTGAAGAAATACTACAGAAAATTGCAAATATTGTTCACTAGAGGAAAAATACAGATTGATGGCAGGTATATTAAGAAATCGGCAGGCAGGCAACCGAAGAAGACTTACAAAATTTCATGTTGTAAAATTTTCGTGAAGTCATCCTTAAAAGTCATCCAAACGATGAAGAGGGTCGATTGAAATGTCGTATACAAATTATCTTGGACAAATCATTGGCTAGAGCAAAGCGATTCCCGTCTTAAAACTGAGAACTGAACCGAGCCGATCCGTTTTTTTTGTTTCACGGTTTTGGGTTGGGTTCAGCAATTCTGAAACGTAGCCAGTTCGGTTTGCGGCTCGGCTTACCAGATGGAATAAGCGGTTCGGTTCGGTTCGGTTCGGTTCGGTTCAGAACCGGTTTGCATCCCTGCTCAAAAGCCTTAGAAATTGCAGACAACTTTCAAATACTCCTATTATTTTCCACATCGGACATATTACCCCGTTTATGGAGTGGAATAATAAAAGATTCCTTCCATAACAAAAGTAAAGCAGATCCCTCGAAACACATTAGAAATAATTGATGAATGGCCTTACAAATTGCATCCGCACAGAACCTAAGTACACAGCCACAGGGGGCACTCCATTGGGGCCGGTGCGAGCACGGGTTTGACGGAGTCAAGATCGCAAAGGAGCGAGCTTTCAGTGATCACGGGCCTAAAACTGCAATTCAAATGATAAGGGTATGGTTGATTCTCACAGTACATAGAGGACGAGTAGGTTGGCTTAAAAAAACTTATCAAACGGTTCGGTTATTGCTTGCTCAGTGTTTGCTTTCACATTACCATACCTCACCAAAGAGAGAAAAGTGGATGATCTACGTTTAGACTTTACAAACGAATAAAATTGCTTTGGATTTTGCGAGAATGGGAGCCTGCAGCGGTTTAGATTTCATCAAATCTGCAATCGATGCCCTTAGCTTTATTGTGCATTGTGGAACACTTTTCATTGCTTCAATTTTGCCGCAAATGCTGACTGAAATGCAAGTTCTCGAGAAAACTAAAGGCTTTACTGACATTGGAGGCAGTTGAGACTCGTGGAGTCGAAATTTAAACACAGATGTTCCGAACGGCCGATTTCAATGTGACCATCGTAGTTTTATTTTCTGATATATCGTTTCTTTAAATATCCTCATATCAATATATCGGTACAAAATATATCATATCGGAATAACCCTTATCGTCAAAAAATTATATTGATATATCGATAAAATACTATTTAAACTATTTAAAACTATATATTAAAGGGCTGCAAGGCTATTGGGTGTCCCTCTCCTGAAATTGTCTTTTCTCTAATTTATCAAGCACTTTTTTCCCAGTAAGTTGCAGTTTGAACTTCCAGAATTCTTCGATTCCTTATTTCATTAACTTTTAACGATTTTGATTGAAAACTAGGTTGGGTTTACTTGAACCCCGGATTCCCAAACCAGTCTTAATTATCCCGAACATATGTCATTCATTTCATCTGTATAGCCTTTGGCTGATTCCACAAATCAATTCCAATCATTTTTTAGGCCCCTATTTTAGAAATTGCGAAAATAAATTGTGAAACAAAGTGTCGTTGTAAAACAAGATAGAAAGTCGGTCAAGCCCGACTATAACATACTCTGTACCAAAGAAATTATACTCTCAGCATAAATGTTGATGCTGCAGTAGCAGCTGAAAGCAGCACCACTACTGCGCTGCAGCAGCGAACATTCTTTTGATCATTACTCGACAACCGTTCATCCGATCTTCGATAAGTAATCCTGATTACTTAATCTAGAAAGTACGAGCCATCTATCTTTAAAACTGTGGGAGGGGGCGTGGCCAAAATTGAAAATAAACTTGATCTGAACCGGAGGAATCTGAGACCGAACCCGGAACGGAATTCTTAAACAATATTGATCCACATACTGATCCAGACACCGTTTCAGTTATGGGTTGTCCTTCTCCCCTGCCCAGATGCACCAGTTTTCCCAATTGTGGTTGTTCCCATAACTGATGTTCATTCAGATTGGTAAAACAATACACTCCAGATACTCCAGAGTAGTCAATAACCTTTGTTTAACTTTTCCTCTGACTTTGAACTCGCATCTTCCTCGGTCTCTCTTGCCATTTGCAATTGTTATTTGTTGTTGTCATTAAAGTGTTGGTAACCTTTGAACATTTCATCTTTGATTTCCTCTTCCATGGCAGCGATTTTGCATTACTTTGTGCGCTCAATTGTTAAGCGTGGAACGCTACTGTGCACAGGACAATCATTTTCATTGCATTGATCACTTTTTTATTCATATCCGTTCACTCGTTGGCAAAGTAATTTCTTTGCTCTTTATGCGCCAAGCTGCCGTGCTCGCCCGGCCCCGCAATGAGAAACAAAGGAAAAAGTAATCACATCCCCCGTCCATTGCAGGCGAACCGCCCCTCCCCCCTTTGTGCGCATTGCACTTTTCTACGTGAATTGTTTTCTGTTCTGCTGTTTGTTGCTCGACCTTTTCATTTCATTTGCCGGGCTTTGGCAAACACTTCACCTGGCTGGGGAAAAGTCATTTTAAGGTCTAACCTTATGACCGCGGGACATGCGCACCAGCCCCACCTAATAACCCTAAAAGCCTTATCGAGTTATTTGGTATGAAAACAAGCAATTAAAATGATGAATATGCAATAAATGTGTATTGTAGAAATGTACACTCCAATGTGGCAGCGGCGCTGTCTCTGCCACCCGCCAATACATTTTGTATGCTAATGAGGAACACATTTTTATCTAAAAAGCCAAAAAAGGAGCAAGGCAAAACGAATATACATTTGCCTAATGAAAATAGCGCCATTAAAATGAGAAAAACAACTTTAGATACCGAAATTCGAAACACGCCGAGTTTTGGCAATTAAAAAGGTCCTGCGTCCCGCTGACGCTCGGCCCCGGCCATGAATATGGATGTGTAGCATGGACATCGACGAGGCAATGATCGTCTAGCAAATTAGAGATTAACACGCATGTGTCGTCCTTTTTGGGTACTCTTGGTTCATTGACCGCCGCTCGGCAATTAAAGTAACTGGCTGACAACTTCGGGCAGAGTGCCAACCTCGCGGCCAGTTTTATAACTTTACGAATTAGAGCAATTTGATGAAACTATAAAAACGTCAGGCACGCTTAAAACCGCACAAGTATGCTGGAAATTTTTGAAAATTTCAACGGCACGTGCCAGAAAACTCAGGTAAGCGATAGAGGGATGGGCAACGGGCTGAGCTGACCCACGGCTATCTGACTGCGTGTTTAATAAGCTATGACGGGCCGGGAGAAGCAGCCGCATTAGAAATGCAGTCGGGGTGGACCCATATCAGTGGAAAATTAAGTGCATTCTGAGTGCAGATACAGAACAGAGAGGAGGAGGGGGACAGGTTGGGTGTGCCCGCTCATAATTCCGTTGCATCCCGCGCCGTACGAACATATTAATTAAACTGCCCACAAGCCTATGCGCCTGTCAGTTGTCAGTTTGGGTCAGATCAGCGTAGGTCAACAGCTTAATTATACATACATATATCAAATATATTTATGTATTGCATTTTCAATCCACGTTTTGTTTGTTTCTCGAATTGCTGGGCCGTTTACGCCCAACTGTAGTCACTGGCTAATTTGATAATTGCAATTGCGTGTGCGGTCAGTGAGTCGACGACGCGTCACAAAGCACACAGAGACAGCTACACTCGGAAAAACCACAGTTTTAGATTGTGAAACTTAAGCCGCTCGATTCTTAAAATTGCAGGTATATTTGAACTACAAAATTTCTTTTAATTGAGCCAAGCCAATAAGTTATAAAGACAATGTTTAATTTGCATATAGAGCATATGCAGTGATCTAGTCTTAAGATCAAACAGGAAATAGCTAAAGAATTGCATGGTCTTACTTCAAGCAAACTTTGTTTCTCTCAAATCTATTTTCTTTGTGTTTTGAGAAGATATTTAGTGCCAATTGCTTATCTTTTACATAAAGATATCTGTCATATAAACTTAGAAATAACATTGTAAAATCTAAGTTTATCTGACACATAGAAGCTATGTGGAAGATGAGAAATCGGCCCTTAGACTAATTAAAGAATTTCTCAGATTCAAGCAGAGACTTATTTTTCCTATTGTGAATTGAGAATACCTATTGTAAAGTCTAACAGATCTAAAAATCCATCGAAATTAAGTTTCTACCTATATATTCGAGACCGATGTAAGCTATAGAATTTTGGAAATAAAAATTATGTACTTGTGTCAGATGTCTTTTGTTCAAATGTCGCACTTAATGTTAGAAACCTGTGTAAAACGACTGTCGGAAATGATTTCACAATTATAGTGCTATTTTATGCAAAAATTTTAATAGTTTTCCAAAAAAAGTTACGTCTAATTCCGCCTAAAAGTATGCAAATTTTTTCCAGTTTTTAAAGATTTTTTTTGAAATCTTTGGGATTGATTAAATTAGAATAAATATAATGAAAATAAATTGTAAGTCGTCGAAGAATGAAAATGCTTTAATTGTAGAGCTTTGGAAAAAACCTGTACTGGAATTAAGTTTCTTTAAGCTCAAAATTCGAACTAAACTTGCTTAACACATTTTCTAAAGTGTCCGATAAGAATGAAAAATTTATTGTATACTCGACCCCCAGTTGAGCTGTAAATTTAATATGTTTTTACAAGTCGAAAACAAGAAGAAGAAAATCGCCATCCCCAGTTAAGTCAATGTAATTTTATTTACATTATTCTTTTTTTGACTTTTAAAAAATACAAATTTTTATCAATTAAGCAACTTTACTGCTCAGCTGGGGCGGGTATACAATAATCGATATTTCATTCGATATTGGGAAAATATTATTTTGATTTTAGTATTAGTATAATTAGAATCAAAGCTCTATAGGTATTAAAATAATTGAGGTGTCCAGTTCAAAAGACTGCAATCAAAATCTAGAGGTCGCCTTTATCTTATTTAAAAACCAAAAATGTTGATAATATTTCCTGCATTCTTTCTTGAAATTAACCCAACTTCACTCTACTTTTTTTTAGAACACCGAGAATGTAAGATTCACTTATATGCAATGAACAATTTTCTAGAATCAATCAATTTGTTTCCACATTCAAGTATAAAATGCTTTTGAAAGAGGATAAAAATCAACTCAATTGAAACATTTGCTTTTTTGAAGTGAAAACATTGTACCAGAATTAAGAAAACAAGTTTTTGCACTGTTTTTTTTTTCTTTTTTCCTCTGTATATTTTTCCAAGTGTAGTTACAATACAACACACATGCCCAACTTGATGACTTAATTGGCCCTTAATATTCTGCAAATTGTATGTATGAGATAGTGAATGCATGTTTGCCTATTAATTTATGCATAATTAGGTATTATTCATTTTTATACACATTTTTAACCGAACTGGCAACTTACCTGAAATGAGTCGCTAAAAACTAGTTAATTATGATATAATTGAATCAGCCAATTGAAAGACAACAAAAACCAACAAATATATCTAAGCATCTGCTTCAGCACTATATATTTGCCTATATTTATTCAAATCGGATGAATATATCATATTGCCAGCTATAAACTATACAGCAAAATTATCATTGTAGAGGCGCCATTTGTTGGTCAGCTTGGGAAATCACTCAACTGGCATTCTTCAAAGCGAAAAAGAACTATTTGAATGATACTCAGTTAAAACCTTTATTTATATCAATTCTGCGATCAAAAAGGTCTTATTGATTGAATTGACTTTGATGTCTTTAATTAGGCTTTGGTGCTGCCTCAGGATTCGTTAAACTTTGTATTTATGTGTAGGTCTCTTCTGTTTATGTCCCGTTTGAGTCGCTGCTTATTTTACCAATATTTAAGAAACAGAACTTCACTTGCTAATTAAAGTGCTAAGTGCCCTTTTTCACTTTTAACGTGTACTGGAAATGTTGTATGTTTCGTGTGCTGACAGTAATACGTGGACTGCGTTAGCAAAAAAGCACATATTTGGGATGTTTAACAACCCAACAGACTTTGGCCCTAAGCAAACGACTTCTGTCATCATACATTTCCATATCACGCAAATGATATCTATTGGTAAATAATCTATACGTTCTCAATTCCTTTAACCAATGGTTATCCCAGTTGACCAGTAAAAATGATTTAGTCAGTCAAAAACTTGCCACAAATTAGCCTCACTCAATGAAGCCAAAAATCCCTTTGTCAAACTTTTGCCAAATGTTGAGTGACAATGAGTTAAATGAAATTGATTGATGAGACAGCCACAAATAAAGTATGTAAGTATCTAAAAACTTTAACAGATTGCAACGAGTCGGGCGTCCGCTGGTGCAAAATATACACCAGCAGGCAAAGTGTCAAAGTAATAAAGCCAACAAACACCCTGATGATGATCATCGTCATCAAAAAGCGAAGCCACGAGTCAAATATTGTGACAAAAAGGGGTGAGAAATGAGATACAAATGTAAATGCTTGGAAATTGTTGTGCGTGCGGCTTATTGACATTAATGTAACAATTGTCAAAGGATTTATTAAAGGCCGTCGGCTCGAAGGGATGCCGGGAAGGCGGCTGGGGGAAATCGCTATTGCAAAGTGTTAGTGTTATCAATCATTTGATCATTGATATTAATGAGCTGAAATTTGCATTATTTCCCAATGAGCACATGTTCTGGCTTCGAGTGTTTAGAGATTTGCCAAATGTTTGCATAAATTTCAGGGGTAATTAAGTTTCTGTGACACGATTCTGCATTAGCAACTGATGGTGGAATGGGAGATGGGAAGCGAGTAACAACGAATTCCATTTGACTCAAGTCCAAATTGTCATGAGAATAAATTATAACGAATTTGCCGACGTTTTGTGCATAAAAAGTCCAATATCGGAGAAATAACGTAACAAGAAGATCAACAATAAACCCGCAAGAATACAAATTACCAAGTCCCAAAATGGCAGACAGGAAAGCAATACAAACCCACACACACTCACCCAGCCGTATAAATGCACAGTTTGTGATGCATATAAAAAACGGAAAGCAAATTTGAATTTTTAAATTAGTTTTGTTAACTTTTTGCTGTTGCTGTTGAGTTGCTCTCTGGCATGGCCTGGAAATGTTTAACGACTCGTAAGGAAATTGCAAAGTAAAATGTCTTCGGGAATTTCCACATTTTTATGCAGGAAGGCAGAAAGCAGCAAATGTAATAAAAGCAAACAACGAAAGAGGAAGAAAAATTGGAAGCCAACCTCAGCCCACCGAAGTTGATATTCTCTTTATAATAAGTATTTATATTAGCCACTTCTTCTTGCAGAAACTTCTTGGTATCAAAAATTGTATCGAATTGTAGCGAAAAGTTAAGTTTAACCTATCAAAGTTAATATTTGTAGCTGTTTGCTGTTTGTATTTATTTTCCAAATCTGAAAAAACATGATCTGCGTAGGGTATACACCTACCTTCATGCAAAAATGTGTGGCTCTATCTATTATAGTCTCTGAGATCGAGGCGTTCATACAGACAGACAGACGGACGGACAGACGGCATATCGACTCGGCTGTTCATGCTGATCAAGAATATATATGGTTTATGGGGTCGGAAACGTTCCTTTCTCACTGTTACATACATTCGCATAACTTCATGATCCCATTGTTAACGGGAACAGGTTATAAAAAAACCAAATCAAATTTTCACTACTTACACAACGAAGTGTGTGAAGGTGGAGGGTAGGAAGGGGCTCAGAATGGGGACGTGTGCCTTCTGAAAAGCTACAACTTAAATTAATTTATTTTGGCACCCAAGTTGTCTGGGTTTCGAACTCATAACTCACTTACCTTGCCTCCGCAGATTAAGCACAAATGCCGACATCTCAGTCCATACGGATTGAGATTGCTGTGTGAAAAATGTAGAAGTTATTTCAACATGCCTTGTTTTCTTCTTTCATTTCTACATGCCGCGTTTGAATTTCTGTTCTTTAACATTCTACGTTTCGGCTAGGATTGCCATTTCTACACGCAATTCTAATGAAAGTTTCCAACAACACCCGTTGCATACTTTTGGGTAGTACAAACCTGTATTTCTCCGCTTGAAAAAATACAACTGATTCTGACTGTTTTTATTGGTGCTCAAAAATAGTATTTTACGATCAAACTAGATTAAGCCAAACCCCTAATAATGGGTCCCCACATAACGCACCTAAAAAGGTTTAAAATTGGCATTATAAGAAACTTAAAGCTCAGATTACCAAAAACCTAGACGTGTTGTACCATTTCCGAAACAGATTATTTTTCAGCGCCACCAGAATCACCACCAATCTTTCCATATGGACCTTGTTGCTAGTGTAATACAAATGAGTCAGATTAAAGAAATGGTCGAGGATGCGCATGACATTTAAGTAGTTTGAAAATTATTAAGCTGCTGTGAGACATCTCAAAATAATGTGGAATTTTAAAATAGTGCATAACACTTATTAGATGTATATATGGGTATGTATGTAAATACTTTATAGGGTCTGACATGATTTCTTCGGTGCGTTACAATCCTTTTAACAAAATGATGCTACCCGCTGAGTGAGTTGAAGGCAAAGAACACCACAAAATGGAGTTGTGTGGGTGTGGGGTTGAAAATGGTGAATTAAATTTGAAATTGCGGTCTGTTGTGAGAAAAAGAAAAATAGATAGACAGTGAGAGAGCGTGAGCAAGGGAGAGAAATGTCACAGCAAGTTGTGGAAAAAGTTTTGTCTGGCATTGCTTTTGTTGTGCAAAATATGGAAAAATATCTCTTTGCCAGATAATATGCGGCTAGGTATGCGTCTTATTATGCATACCAAATGTCACACTCTCTATACCACCGGGGATAGATGGGGGACATTTCAGAAAGCATATGAAGCGGCAGCAAGTTTATTTGTTTTGTCAGTCACCGCACGTAGCTTGGAGGCCACCTACACTCACGAAATGAAAATCACTCCAATTTATGGTTTTAAATTGGTACAGCGGGTAGTGTCGGTCTCCTTAAACAGCTGTGTGCGATAGCTGTGAAGAAACTAGCCATGAAAAAGCTTCTTAAGCTTTGCTGTTTCAACTCGACGATAAACTGTAGGTCCCTTTCTTTTGTTTGAAAATATGAAACACGCAAGCCAAGAGATAGATAGAAGCTCAGCTTGTCCCTTTGGAGCTGTGATGTCATGTATTATGTTAGTCATATCAAGGAATCAAGGTTTCTAAAGTGAAGTATAGAGGATAGAAGATTCCGTCTTATAGATGGTATTAGCATATTTTTTTTAACTTTTGCATTGCCCACTGGCTTTTCAGACAGTCCTGCCAACTTTTACTCATAAAAAACTGTTTTTGTTGGGTTGCAGTTTCCTCGACTTCATTCTTTTGATGCCACAAAACATTAAAAATCATTATCTGTGAAGAAACATCCTTTTAATCAGTTTATACTTATTAAAAACAACCAAGAAAGTCGGCCAAGCCCGACTGTAAAATACTCTGTTCCAAGAGTTGGGCGAGTTAGGCGCGTCTCGTGTTTTTCTTCATGTCACAGACACGCACGACTTCTCACGACTTGTTTGTGTTGCCAGATCGGATTTCGTGCGTACATGTGCGTGTCACTTTTTAGAGACTATACACGACATATGCCGATACTACTTAACTCGACAGAATGCTTAGAATGTTTTATGTTTCGAAGAAATGCCGACATCCAAATATATGTATATAAACATAAAACAAACAAACTAACAAAAATTTATGGACTTCTATTATATTTATTTTCGAACTCAAATCAACTGTAAAATTATAGTGTACCCACTGATCTTCATTATTTAAGAGAAACCAAATTTAGTCTGAATAGTTAAAGACATTTTGTCAGATTTATTTAACACATGAACTTTACCGAAAAAAGCCTAGAGTTTTATGAACATAGGGGCGAAAACTAGGCTACAGTCGTGAGTATCGTGTCGTGTTGTCTTTGTACAATTTTTGACCGTGCGTGAGGTGTGCGTGTGCCACATTTTTATTGGTTAATTGGTATGGTAAGATGTCAAAATATGTTGAGCACATCTAGAAAGATTTATCTTGGCTTACGATGAATATCCTTTAGACGAAAAAAGCCATTGCCTACTTTCAGGCAACGGCATTCCCACCGATACACAAAATGGATAAAATAAAACGTAAATTGTGGCCAATAAGCACAAATTGTATCACACACAAACACACACATGCAGAGAAAACACGAAAGTAATAGAAAAGCACAAAGCAAACTGTAAAGAGACAGCAAAAAGGCAAAAAACTTTGTGCAATTTATTTTGCCAAGTAAAATTACTTGTCGCTGCGGGCAAAGAGCTGACGCGTGGGACCACTACACTTACGAGAGAGCAAAATTTTATACGCGTGTGTGTGTGTGTTAGTATACAAATTAGACTCTGGCAGCAAATTCAAAGTGAACGCCATGTCACGGAAAATATTAAAATTAGCATTAACATTTCTCGTTTGTGTTGTTGCAGCAGAAGCAGAACCAGCAGCAGGATTCATATTGCCTTTGGTGCGAAATGTGGCAATCAAACCCCCATTTCGGAGAAGGACTCAAAAGATGAAAGCCATCGCTGCTAGACTACAGCCAGGGAAAATGCAAATGGGAGTGGGCCACTGGCAAAAACTTTTGATGCTGTTTGCTACTTTTCTCATTTCCCTGTCAACATCGTTTCGAACGCCTTTTTTGTTTTTGTGTCCCGAAGAGGACATCGGAACTACGAGGGCGGTTCCAAAATTTGTAAAAACTTGTATAAATACAACAAATTCCTAAACAACCTTAAATAAAATAACGCGAAATCGACCTAAAATTAAGAAAGTTGAGTTTAAGATGGAGTCAATGGCGATTTACCATACCATTTACCAGAAAAATAATTTCTAAAACAAAGAAACCATTTCCTAAAAACTAGAAAAAATTTGCTTAGTTTCAGAAACAATAATAGGATTAGGAATAAATATCTTCTAAGTATGTATAAGGTTGTCAAAAAAGTCTTGCGGTATTTCCGCAAACTTGTCTTTGCAAGCGCGTAGTTCTAGTTGTATTCATCGCATCGGTTCACGCTAGAGCTTTTTGGAAAGCTCTTTTCACGCGCTAACACGTGTTTGATTTATTACTGTTTGTTTTTAGTCGTTCGTGAGTTATAGCGTCGCAAACATGGAGCAAAATAAAGAGAAAATACGGCATATTTTACAGTACTACTACGATAAAGGCAAAAATGCATCTCATGCTGCCAATAAAATTTGTGCAGTTTATGGACCCGATACAGTTTCCATTTCCACCGCACAACGATGGTTTCAACGTTTTCGTTCTGGTGCAGAGGTGATCGAAGATGCGCCACGGTCCGGAAGGCCTGTCCTCGAAAATTACGATAAAATCTCTGAATTGATCGAAAGAGACCGGCTTAGTAGCAGCCGTAGCATCGGCCAAGAGCTGTGCATGATTCATCAAACCGTTATAAACCATTTGAAGAAGCTTGGATTCAAAAAGAAACTCGATGTATGGGTGCCACACGACTTGACGCAAAAAAACATTTTGGCCCGTATGGATGCATGCGAATCGCTTCTGAATCGCAACAAAATCGACCCGTTTTTGAAGCGGATGGTGACTGGCGATGAAAAGTGGGTCACTTACGACAACGTGAAGCGCAAACGGTCTTGGTCAAAAGCGGTGAAGCTGCCCAGACGGTGGCCAAGCCTGGATTGACGGCCAGGAAGGTTCTTCTGTGTGTTTGGTGGGATTGGCAGGGAATCATCCACTATGATCTGCTCCCCAATGGCCAAACGCTCAATTCGGACCTGTACTGCCAACAACTGGACCGCTTGAATGCAGCACTCATGCAGAAGAGGCCATCTTTGATCAACAGAGGCCGAATTGTCTTCCATCAGGACAACGCCAGGCCACACACATCTTTGGTGACGCGCCAGAAGCTCCGGGAGCTCGGATGGGAGGTTCTTTTGCATCCACCGTATAGTCCGGATCTCGCACCAAGTGATTACCACCTATTTCTGTCCATGGCGAACGAGCTTGGTAGTCGGAAGTTGGCCACAAGAGAGTCCTGTGAAAATTGGCTCTCCGAGTTTTTTGACAACAGGGAAGCGAGCTTCTATAAGAGGGGCATTATGAAGTTGGAATCTCGGTGGGAACTCGTCATTGAACAAAACGGCGCATATTTGACTTAAATCGCATTATTATAACCAATTTTAT
>JAWNNO010005982.1:0-127957 GCA_035044985.1 Lordiphosa fenestrarum | reverse complement strand
GCTAATTAGGTTAAGCATTCCGTACTTTCAGTATGACGTCTGGTATGAGGGCCTAGATGAAATGGATGTAATGATACATCCAGCGGAATCGAACCGCTTCAACATGTTGTCTCATTTGACAGGCATACAGATCGAACGATTTATACAAAACGTTCAAGAGTAAGTTTAAAAAATCAAGATCAGAATAGTTCAATATTTGCCATAATTTCCAATCATTTAAGGCTGATTGATAAGGAGCAACCGGCGGTACTTTCAACCGACTTCAACTGGAAACGCTATCATAATCTAACCGAGATTGAAACTTGGTTGGATGGCATACTCTTGGACTATGCGCAGGTCACACAGGGTTTTGTGATTGGACAATCGTATGAAGGTCGTGCCATAAGGGGTCTCAAAATCAGTCATCAAGCCGATCGGCCTGCCATTTTCATAGAGTCCACCATACATGCGCGTGAGTGGATAACAGTGGCCACGGCCACCTGGCTGATCCATGAACTGCTGACCTCGAAGGAGGCACGTGTCAGACAGTTGGCTGATAACTATGATTGGTATATAATACCAGTGCTGAATGTGGATGGTTTTGAGTACACTCATACAAAGGTAGTTGATTACTGAGTGAACACAATAACAAATAACTAATTGTGTATTCCGCAAGAAGAATCGCATGTGGCGCAAGACACGTCAACCGCATGGCAGTTCCTCTTGCCTTGGAGCCGATGGTAATCGTAATTTTGACTCACATTGGATGGCAAACGGTGGTGCTTCTGCTGAACCCTGTGAGGATCGCTTTGCCGGCCCCCGACCATTCTCGGAGCCCGAGACTAAAGCTCTCTCGGAGTTTGTGTTGGGATTGAAGGATAAAGTTAAAATCTATTTGGCCTTTCATTCCTACAGTCAGTACCTGTTGTCGCCCTATGGACACAGCGCCAGCGAATTTCCTGCAAACTATGCAGATCTAATGGAGGTGGGTGAGGCCTTCACAGCAGCTATTAAGAGTTTGGTTTATGGCACGGAGTATACACATGGTTCCACGGCCAGTTTGTTATGTGAGTAGATAGCTACTGACAGGAAAATTAATTTGAAAATAACTTTACTCAGACGTGGCCTCCGGTTCGTCTGTGGACTGGGCCTACAATGAGGTGGACATCCGGATGGCCTACACCATTGAGTTCCGTGACAGAGGACGCTATGGTCAAGTACTGCCCGCCACTCATATCTTGCCCAACTGTGAAGAGTTGATGGCTGGCCTAGTTGCCTTAGTTGATAAGGCACACAGCCTGAGCTATATCTAAGCAATCGCATGTATTTTTGTACAGTGTACATTGGAAAGTAAACAAAAAACACCGGGAACTAATTATAAGTTTTACTATCTTTATGGCCAGCACCCCCCCATTAAAGCAAAGGCATTCGCCGAGTAAAGCCACTATATAAGTAAACACAAATTAGTCGTTCAATGTCTGCAAAGCTTTCAGCATGAGGATTACTATTCAAATATTTGTTAGTTTGTCAATTTTGGTGCTAATCCATGGGACAGAACAATCCAACCAAGTGCGTTATGATAATTATAGCGTCTATAGGGTTAAGTATGTTAATCTCAGGCAGCGCAGTCTTTTGCTACAGCTGATGGAGCAGCGAGAAAATGTAAGTTGATTACTTATAAAAATTCAGATTTTTCGGCTGAGAATTATCTTTATTTTAGTATCGACTGTGGCAAGAGAACCAAAATGAATTGCATCTGATGGTCAGTCCAAGGGCTTTGTGGCAATTTGAGAGGCAAATGCAATTGGTAAATGTCAGCGCTGAATTGTTTATAACAAATGTTCAAGAGTGAGTACAACCAGTTATAAATAAGGCCTAGAATGGCCCGAAATTACTTAACAAGTAAAGTCATTTTGCCTACAGTCAACAGGTTAGCTTATTTGGAATAGAATTTATAGGAGAATTTAAACGAGAAAGCTAAGCTAACTTCGTCTGTGCCGAAGTTTTTATACCCTTGCAAATGCTTGCTTAATTATTTTCAAAAAATATACACTTTTTCCCATTTTCCGACCGATCGTTCTATATGATATAGTCAACCGATTTGGCCAAAAATTTGTAAAATTATGTGAAAGCATGTGAAACAAACAAATACAAAATTGCAGGTTGCTACCTTTGAAAACAAAAAAGTTTTTCTAACTAGGACTGTTTTTCAGACCTATCTTTTGTATGGCAGCTATGCCATATAGTTGACCGATTTTAATAAAAATAGGCAAAATTATAGAAAAGCATAGAAAATTTATGAATACAAAATTTGGAGACGTTTCCATTGAAAAGAAAAAAGGTTTCCATACTAAAACTAGTTTTCCGACCGATTGTTCCTATGGGAGCTATGAGATATAGTCATCCGATTGGGACAAAAACTTGTAGAATTATGTAAAAGCACGAGAAACAAACAAATACAAATTTGCAGCAAGCTACCATTAAAAACCAAAAAGTTTTTCTAACTAGGACTGTTTTTCAGACATATCTTTTGTATAGCAGCTATATCATAAAGTTGTCCGATTTTAATAAAAATTGGTAGGATTATAAAAAATCATAGAAAACCTACGATTACAAAGTTTGGAGACGTTTCCATTGAAAAGAAAAAAGTTTTTCATACTAAAACTAGTTTTCCGACCGATTGGTCCTATGTGAGCTATGAGATATAGTCATCCGATTTGGCCAAAAATTTGCAAAAACTATGTGAAAGCATGTGAAACAAAAAAATACAAAATTGCAGGTTGCTACCTTTGAAAACAAAAAAGTTTTTCAAACTAGGACTGTTTTTCAGACCTATCTTTTGTATGGCAGCTATGCCATATAGTTGTACGATTTTAATAAAACTTGGTAGAATTATAAAAAAAACATAGAAAATCTATGAATACAAAGTTTGGAGACGTTTCCATTGAAAAGAAAAAAGTTTTTCATACTAAAACTAGTTTTCCGACCAATTGTTCCTATGTGAGCTATGAGATATAGTCATCCAATCCGGTCGGTTCCAACATATTAGTAGTGTGCCGCCAAAAAGAAGACTCTGTGCAAAATTTCAGCTCGATAGCTTTAAAACTGAGAGACTAGTTCGCATAGAAACAGACCGTCAGACGGACAGACGGACGGACAAAGCTCAATCAACTCAGCTCGTCACCCTGATCAAGAATATATATGGCTTATGGGGTCGGAAATGAATATATCTATGCATCTGGGCAAAATTATAATACAAAGGGTATACAAATAGAGGAAAGCTGGCTTGTATACCCTTGCAGCACGTTATTCTAACTGTGACTACTTTTCGCACCTTACTTTTCTATGGGAGCTATACTTTATAGATGTTAAATTTCGACCAAACTTAGTGGAATTATGCAAAAGCCTAACAAACAAACATGTAAGAAATTTGGAGTTGATATCATTTAAAACAAAAAAGTTTTTCTTAATGGAACTTCTTTTTCTACCGATCATTCGTACTGCAGCCATATGCTATAGCCATCCGATTTGCACAAAACCTTGTAGAATTGCGTGAAAGCATATCAAACAAATAATTGCCTATTTAAAAGACATTCCTGTTGGAAACAGAAAAGTTTTTCTCACTAAGACTACTTTTCAGACTCTAGTTTTGTAAGACAGCTATACTATATAGATATCCGATTTCGACCAAACTTAGTGGAATCATGGGAAAGCATACCAAACTAAGAAACACAAAGTTTGGTGGCGTTTGCTTTGACAACAAAAAAAATTTTCTCACTAAAACTAGTTTCTCGACCGATCATTCCTTTGTCAGCTATATCCTATAGTCAGCCGATTTTGACAAAACTTTGTAGAATTGTGTGAAAGCTTATAAAATAAATATAAGCCAATTTTAAAGAGGTTTACATTAAAAACAACAAAGTTTTTCTTACTAAGACTATTTTTCTAACCTTATTATTCTATGGCAGCTATACTATATAGATGTCCGATTTCAAGCAAACTGGACACAATCATGGAGAAGCATAGAAAGCTAGTAAATACGGAGTTTGGAGACGTTTGGTTTCAAAACAAGAAATTTTTTCTAATTAGGACTAGTTTTTCGACCGATCGTTCGTATGGCAGCTATATGTTATAGTCAGGCGATCAAATGTGCAGCGTATTTGTACCAGAAGACTTCGTGCAAAGTTTGGTTTCGATAGCTTTCAAACTGAAGGAGGAGATAGCACAGAATCAGACGGACAGGGCTAAATCAACTCAGCTCATAATGCTGATCAAGAATATATATATACTTTATATGTTATAAACATCTGTACAATTTCAATATACCCTCTGCAAGGGTATTAAAATACATTGCATTAGTCTTACATTATGAAAATCGCTTTAGAAATTCGCCCTAAGATACTAAAAAATAGTCTTGAAAATCGCAGTGAAAATTAGAAAAACATAAAAAACACACAGCTTGTAATTCTCAAGTACGAATTCCCTGCATTCGAAGTATATAAGAAGCAACTGATATTCGTCTTGCTAAGTCCAAGAGATGCCTTTACTTGTTTAGGTTCCGAGGTCTCGATTTCAAGACCCAGACAAGCTAAAGTTAAAAAAAATACCTATAACTAATTTGTATGGAATTTTTATGAGCGAAAAGTCTTTGGATGAACCCACGGGGGAAGAAAATGTACAAAAATATGCAAAGACCATTTCATTTAAGAGAGGAGAGGAGAGGTTGGTATTCTACTCTCCACTTCTCCCTCTGCTGCCCTGTATTTTTTCCTTTGTCCTGTATTAAACTTAGACAATACGTTTTCTTTTCTAAAATCTGGTAACTAAGAAAAGATTTTCTGGATGATAGGAAATTGTTTTCATAATTATACTCTGTACCGTAGGTACACAGAGTATTATAAGTTTGTGCAAAAGTATGTAACAGGCAGAAGGAAGCATCTCCGACCCCATAAAGTATATATATTCTTGATCAGCATCAACAGCCGAGTCGATATAGCCATGTCCGTCTGTCTGTCCGTATGAATGCACAGATCTCAGAGATGGTAAGAGATAGAGGTTTGATATGTATGGGACATTTGCTTCTTATGTCTGCAGGCAGATCAAGTTTATTTTCAATTTTAGCCACGCCCCCTCCCGCCCCCGCAATTTAGAAAAAACGTCATATCTCCCACAGTTTTAAAGATAGATGGTTCGTTCCTTCTGAACATATTTAGTTATTAGGATAACTTATCGATCCGCCAAAAGAATGAAGAAGATCTGATGAACGGTTTTCGAGTTATGATCAAAAGACAAATTTTCTTGGTACAGAGTATGTTATAGTCGGGCTTGACCGACTTTCTTTCTTGTTTTTAGAATGGTTTTTAGAAACTATATGTTGAAAACCCTCTAACCCCGATTTCGACTCTATTTCTTTTCGATTGTTTACGAAACTTTCTTTCCATTTCTTAACTGTTTTCAATAATCCATCTATTCGTAGCCTAATCGACAATGAGCAGGTACTGAACACCAAATCATCTACCTGCTTCGATTGGAAGCATTACAATACCTTGGATGAAATTTATGAGTGGCTGGATGAAATATTATCCACTTATCCAGATGTCACTGAGGGCTTTGTTGTGGGTCAATCGTTTGAAGGACGCAGCATACGTGGCATTAAGATTTCCTACAAAAAAGGCAATCCTGGTGTGTTCATAGAGTCGAATATACATGCCAGAGAATGGATTACTTCCGCCACTGCCACCTGGCTAATCCAACAGTTTCTCAGCTCAAGTGATGAACTGATACGAGAATTGGCTGAGCAACACGATTGGTACATAGTGCCGGTGCTGAATGTGGATGGTTTTGTGTACTCTCATGAAAAGGTAGGTTGGTAAAGTTTGAAATCAAATAAGCCAGAGTTTCTTCTTGCCACAGGATCGTTTGTGGCGCAAGACGCGTCAACCTTCGGCCATATCCAGCTGCATTGGTGTGGATCCCAATCGTAATTATGATTCGCATTGGATGGAAAATGGTGGTGCCTCCAAAGATCCCTGTGATGAGACTTATGGCGGACCATTTGCTTTTTCAGAGCCCGAAATTCGGGCCATGTCCACATACGTGAGCAGTATTAAGCAAAAGCTGAATGTGATGTTGGCTTTTCACTCGTTCGGTCAGGTACTGCTCTCGCCCTATGGCCACACCGCTGAAGAGTATCCCCCGAACTACCAGGATCTAATGACAGTGGCCCAAGCCTTTGTCGAAGCTGTGGAGAACTTACCCTATGGCACTGTCTACCAATATGGCTCCTCAGCTGGCACATTGCGTAAGTGAAAGGCAACTTTTGTTAACTTTTATTAAACATAAAACCCATAGCATATACCGCTTCGGGTACCACCCTTGACTGGGCCTACAATAAGCAGGACATACAAATCTCCTACACCATCGAATTTCGTGACAAGGGACGATACTGTTTTGTACTGCCACCCGCACACATTGTACCCAATGCTGAAGAGGCTCTGATTGGCATCAGAGCTTTGCTGAAAAAGTGTCAAGATTTGGGTTATCTAGAGGTTAAGTATTAGGAATCAATTGACCAATAAAGCCATAAAAAGATTACACGAAAATAAACCTTTGGTGTGGTTTATAAGTAAACGGTGCGAGGCTTAAGAAATCAGTCGATCGACAATATGAATCTGTTGTGGTTCTTTGCCAGTCTGGTGGTCCTGGTTAATGCAGGATCATTAAAGGATGTGCCCCAAAAGCGCTACGACAACTACAGTGTCTATAAGCTGAGCATACAAAATGACAAGCAACTGGAGTTGATCAATCGACTGAGTGAAAGAACCGAAAAGGTGAGGGCGAAGACAAAAGGAGCAAAGTTCATTTGGTTAAGGGTGAAGTGCTTTTCAGTTTAACATTTGGAAGGACTATGATGAGCATACCAAGGAAGTTGATATAATGATTAAACCCGAGGAGCTGAAGCCCTTCCAGGAGCTATTGAAGCTGAATAATATCCACGGTGAAGTGTTCATTGCCAATGTACAGGAGTAAGTACCAAATAGTTAAAGCAGCAAAGTCTTTTGATAACAAAAAAAACTGGTCACACTAAAACATATAAAGCTTTCAGTATTTATACTCTGTACCAAAGTTACATAGAGTATAATAAGTTTGTGCAAAAGTATGTAACATACAGAAGAAAGCATCTCCGACCCCATAAAGTGTATATATTCTTGATCAGCATCAACAGCCGAGTCGATATAGCCATGTCCGTCTGTCCGTCTGTCTGTCTGTCTGTCCGTATGAACGCACAGATCTCAGAGATGGTAAGAGTTAGAGGTTTGACATGTATGAGACATATGCGTCTTATGTCTGCAGGCAGATCAAGTTTATTTTCAATTTTGGCCACGCCCCCTCCCGCCCCCGCAATTTAGAAAAAACGTCATATCTCCCACAGTTTTGAAGATAGATTTCTTATTCCTTCTGGACATATTTAGTTATTAAGATAACTTATCGATCCGCCAAAGGAATGAAGAAGATCTGATGAACGGTTTTCGAGTTATGATCAAAAAACAAATTTTCTTGGTTCAGAGTATGTTATAGTCGGGCTTGACCTACTTTCTTTCTTGTTTTATATCAATGTTTTGATACTAAAATCTTAATTTTTCATTCAATGAAGCTGAAAATCATACAAAGGACATAACAAAATATTTATTTGGAGGATTTTGGCTGCCATTTGGAATATAAATTTTCATAAAATATTGAAATATGCATTAAATTTGACATTTAGTTAAATTTTCAACCAAAGGAACTGAAAATCATTCAAAGGATATGAAAAACGAGAAAGCTAAGCTTACTTCGTCTGTGCCGAAGTTTTTATACCCTTCCAAAAAATACTTTTTTCCCATTTTCCGACCGATCGTTCGTATGGGAGCTATATGATATAGTCATCCGATTTGGACAAAAACTTGTAGAATTTTGTAAAAGCACGAGAAACAAACAAATACAAAATTGCAGGATGCTACCACTAAAAACAGAAAAGTTTTTCTAACTTAGACTGTTTTTTAGACCTATCTTTTGTATGGCAGCTATACCATATAGTTGTCCGATTTTGATAAAACTTGGTAGAATTATAAAAAAACATATAAAACCTACGATTACAAAGTTTGGAGTCGTTTCCATTTAAAAGAAAAAAGTTTTTCACAAACTAGTTTTCCGACCGATTGTTCCTATGGGAGCTATGAGATATAGTCATCCCAGCCGGTCGGTTCCGACATATTAATAGTGTGCCGCAAAAAGAAGATTTCAGCTCGATAGCTTTAAAAGTGTGAGACTAGTTCGCGTAGAAACAGACAGACAGATGGACAAAGCTCAATCGACTCAGCTCGTCACCCTGATCAAGAATATATATAGTTTATGGGGTCGGAAATGAATATATCTATGCGTTGCAAACTTCTGGGCAAAATTATAATACCCTTTGCAAATTGGATCTTAAATTACCATCCAATCGAGCTGAAAATCATCAAACTGATATGAAAAGTGCCTATTTTAATATCTCAAAAAGTATTTTCGGATCTTTCAACCCGATTTTTTTCCGTGCACTTGTTAATCCAAGTCATTCCCTGATATCATAATCCCCTGCGATTAGTTAGCGTTCAGTAAATATGACCCTAAAACCATAAACTTTATGTTCAAATTAAACCATTTAGGCTTATTGATGAAGAGCAAATTACTGGCCGTGATAGCACTTCCAACTTTGGTTGGAAAAAGTACTACGAACTGGACGAAATTGAGGCTTGGCTGGATGGCCTATTGGCCGCTTATCCCCAGGTGACCGAAGGATTTGAGTTGGGCAAATCGTTTGAGGGACGCACCATACGTGGCATCAAGATCTCGCATAATGCAGGCAAGCCGGGCATTTTCATCGAGTCCAATATACATGCACGCGAATGGATTACCTCGGCCAGTGCCACCTGGTTCATCAATGAATTGTTGACCTCCGAAGAGCCCAGGGTGCGAAATTTGGCAGAGAACTATGACTGGCATATTGTGCCGGTGTTCAATGTGGATGGCTTTGAGCATTCGCATCGTAAGGTGAGTGGGCACCTTTTTTTTGTGGTGATATAAAGTTTGTATATACATCTTTTGGTTTTAGGATCGCATGTGGCGTAAGACGCGTCAGCCACATGCCACCAATAAGTGCATTGGTGCCGATGCCAATCGCAACTTTGACTCCCATTGGATGGAGAACAAAGGTGCTTCCGATAATCCCTGCAGCGAGACTTATGCCGGCCATTCACCTGAATCTGAGCCAGAGGCTAAGGCTTTGGTGGAGCATTTGAATAAGGTCAAGGATCAGTTTAAGGTGTACATATCCTTCCATTCGTATGGCCAATATTTGCTCTCACCTTATGGTCATACCGATAAGGAGTTCCCCGCTAACCGCGATCATCTTTTGGACATAGGTGCTGATTTTGTGGCGGCCATTAAGAGTCTGCCTTATGGAACCGTTTATACTCATGGATCCACTGCCGATGTGCTCTGTAAGTATATGTCTGTTAAGGGAGAGTACTGAGTACTAGGGTACTTAGTGTGGAGTGGTGAGTATCAAGTACTCAGTATCGAACATAGAACATTATGTAAAGAACTTTGAATACCGAGTATCGAGTGCTGATTCTGGAGTACTGAGTATGAAGTACTGAGTATCAAATACTCAGTATCTAATACTCAGTCTTAAGTACTGGGAATGGAGTACTGGGTAAAGACTTCTGAGTATGAGTATGAAAGTGCTGAGTATCAAGTACCGAGTATCAGAAATCGAGTCTCCAGCAAAGAGTTTTGAGTACTGAGTATAGATTACTGAGTATGGAGTACTGAATACTGAGTGCAGAGTATTGGATACTGAGAGAGGAGTACGGACTATTAATAAATAAGGATAAAGTACTGTGTATGACGATTTGAGTATGAAGTACTTTGTACAAGGTTTCAAATATTATCGAATAACAAGTATTACGTACAGAGCATCGAGAAGGATATGACAAGTACCCTAGTATTGAGTAAGAAGTACCAAATACCGTAGTATCGATTAATGTCTTGAGTACAAAGTATCGAATACCGAATATGGAGTACTGAGCTTGCAATTCTAAATAATGCATGCAGAGTAATTAAGACTAGGAATCGAATACTGAGTACCAAGTACAGAGAATGGAGTATAGTATATAGAAGTAATAGTATTTAGTACCGATTTCAAGAACAGAGCGCCGAATATCGAGTAAAGAGTTTCGAGTATTAAGTATTGATTAGGAGTGAGGAGTATTGAGAATGATATACAAATTATCAAAGTACCAAGAACCATAGTATCGAGTACCAAAAACCAAGTACCAAAGTATCCAGTGTGAAGTGAACTCACGACTGAGTTTCGAATATCGAGTAAAGAGTATCGAGTATTAAGTATCGATTACTGAGTATGGACTACTGAATTTCGAGTGCCGAGTATAGAATACTGCGAGTGGAGTACTGAGTATTGTTTACTAAACATGGAGTATTAAGTTCTGAGTATCGAACACTAAGTATAGGGTACTAAGTACCAAGTATCGGGAAATATCAAGTACTAAGTATTAAATACGGAGTATCAAGAATAATTTACCAATAACCAAAGTATCGAGCACAAATACCAACTACCATAGTATCGAGTAAGAAGTACCAAGTACCAAAGTATCGAATACTAAGTACCAAATACCATAGTATCGATTACGAAGTACCAAGTACCACAGTAACGAATACTCAGTATCTAAGCCTCAGTCTTAAGTACAGATTATGGAGTAATGGGTAAAGACTTCTGAGTATCGAGTACTGAGTACAAGTATGAAAGTGTTGAGTATCAAGTACTAAGTATCAGATATTGGCTCTCGAGAAAAGAGATTTGAGTACTGAGTATAGAATACTGAGTATAGAATACTGAGTATAGAGTATAGAATACTGAGTACAGAATACTGAGTATAGAATACTGAGTATGGAGTACTGAGTATAGAATACTGAGTATGGAGTGCTGAGAAACAAGTATCAGAAAGCGCTGAGGACCAAGTACGAAGATTTGAATATAGTATATAAAGTGCTTAGTACTTAGTACTGACTTCAAGAGCTGAATGTCGAGTATCGAGTAAAGAGTGTCGAGCATTAAGTATCGAGTACTGAGTCTAGAGTACTGAATATTGAGTGCTGAGTATTGAATACTGAGCGAGAAGTACGGTGTATTAATTAATGAGGATGAAGTACTGTGTATGAAGTTCTGAGTATGGAGTACATTGTACCAAGTATCAAATAGTATCGAGTACTTTGTATTAAGTACAGGAGTATCGAGAAGGATATAACAAGTACCTTAGTATCGAGTAATTCAGTATCGAGTATTGATTAATAAGTCTCAAGTAAAAGGTATCGAGTACCGAGTATCTAGTATGAAATTCTGAGTATCGCATACTGAATAATTATTACTAGATATCGAGTACTGAGTACCAAGTACAGAGAATCGAGTACAGTATGTAGAGTGCTTAGTATTAAGTTCTGAATTCAAGAACTGAGTTTCAACTATCGAGTATCGAGTAAAGAGTTCCTAGTTTGAAGTATCGAGTACTGATTATTGAGTGCTGAGTATAGAATACCGAAAGTAGAGTACTGAGTATCGTTTACTAAGTATGAAGTCTGAAGTTCTGAGTATCGAATACTGATTATGGGGTACTGAGTACCAAGTATCGCGAAATATCGAGTACTGAGTATTAAGAAAGGAGTAACGAGAATTATGTACCAATAACCAAAGTATCGAGCACCAAATACCAACTACCATAGTATCAGGTAAGAAGTACAAAGTACCAAAGTATCGAGTACAAAGTACCACAGTATCGAGTAAGCAGTACCAAGTACCATAGCTTCGAGTACAAAGTACCAAGTACCACAGTATCGAGTACAGAGTATCAAATATTAAGTATCTAGTTGAGGGTATCAAATTTTAAGTATAGTTTACTGATTACCCTAACATTTACTCACAGATATAGCTTCTGGCTCCTCGGTGGACTTTGTCTTCAATGAACTGGACAAAAAGGTGGGCTACACCATTGAGTTCCGCGACAAGGGTCGCTACGGTTTCATCCTGCCCCCCGTGCAAATCATACCCAATTGTGAGGAGCTAATGGCCGGCATGGTGGCTCTGATTGACAAGACTCAGAAGTTGGGCTATTTCGATTGAAATTAAATATTTTATGCAATTTATTCAACATTCAGTAAAGTGTTTCATATAGGAGGTCAACAGATCATCCATTTTGTAGCCTTGACTGGTGCTGCACAACAATTTGGAGGCTCCAATCATGTTGCCAAAACGTATATGGAAATGATTCTTTCCCGAGCTCCACATGCCCAGCTGCGTGTAGTCATAGCTAAGCAGACTCAACTTAGACTTGGCATCCATGACATGAAAACCCGTGTAGTTAATGGCTATCAACAGATTCTCCGGCAGCTGCTCCTCATTCAGTTGCTTCACCACAAAGAAGGTGGAGCCAAAACATGGCTGCCTGCCGAGTTCGCGCAGAAACATCAACTTGGCCTGCTCCTCCTCTAGCTGTGGATGTTGCCTCAGATGTTGCCGCAGCTGATGCAGCCATTCGTTAGTGGTTTGCAGCTGTAACAGGTCCTCCGGCAGCAGACGATGCAGATTTAAGCCATAATCCTTGGCCTCGGCCTGATATATCAAGCCCGCCATTAGCAAGGCCTGCTCGCTCTCAATGGCATAGTAGCCCTTCAAGTATTTGTGCAACTCCTGCGGATAGCTAAAGATTAAGTCACCCTGTGGATCCTCGCCTGGTTGATTGTTTATCCACAGTTTGCGCATGAAGTGCAGCTGATAGTGCTGCCCCTCACTGGCCGAACGCAGGATGTGCTGCTGAAGCAGCCAGTGGAGCAGCTGGCTGATGAAATCGAACACAAACTCCGTCTCGGGCATGGCATAAACCCTTTCGCCGGTCTTCAAAAATATGCTGTAACCCAGCTGCGACTTTAGCTCCAGCCGTTGAGCTATCTCCCTGATCAGCTCCGCACCGCGTGTATGCGACTCTATTTCAAAGGCCTCCACAGTGTCATCCGGGAAGTAGATCTTATGATAGATGTGCATGCACCGCTGTTGTATACCCTCCACCTCTATCAAATGTGGCGCCTGCCGGCGCTGACCATGTTGCAGGGTGCGCTTAAGTCGCTTCAGACAGGCATCGGCCAAGGCATTGGCACGTGTGCGCAGCAGCAGGAGCAGCTCACGCATAATTAAAACACTGGGAGCCATCAAACCAGTGGCCAGATACAGCAGATCCCAGCCGCGTTGCTCACTCTCCAGCGAGGGATTGTCACTCAGCTGTTTCATCAGCTGACAATAAAGCTCATCGCAGAGCAAAGAATGCTGAAGGGCTGGCTGGAAGATCAGACCTGTGTTCACAGGCAGATTACCGCGCGCTATTTCACCCGTATACTGAGGAGGAGAAGAAACGTTAAAGTGTTTAAGGTAATTGTTTTAACAACTGAAAGACTATACAACTACGTATATTCTTCATCTTCGGACTGTTTAAACTTTCCAGAACAGTTAAAGGAATCTATAAAACTATTCTCCCTAAGAAGGGTCGTAAGTCGTATGTATAAAACTATAGCGGCTTCAGCATCTCTTCAGAAAGTTAGTCTTAAAACTGACTGGAGATAACTTCTCAAGTTATCCTGAGCTTGATATTGTCGATCGAACCGACGCGTTCTATTACAGACTTCAGTTTACGAACCTCTTCATGGTGTATCAGGAGCTGTGGTTTCCACATATATATAGAGTTTATAGGGTCTGGAATAACTAACATTGTTGGTATAATAATGAAATGAATCGTGCTTGTTCTTAAGTGCTACGGAAAAGCTAAGGAAAATGGAAAGGCGGAAAATTCGCTGTAGGTGTAAGTTCCGTTTTTCAGTACCATTTATTTACAGCTCATCGGGTGGCGCAGTAGGCGGATGATCCAAAGGATATGAAAAACGAAAAAGCTAAGCTTACTTCGTCTGTGCCCAAGTTTTTATACCCTTGCAAGTGCTCGCTTAAATATTTTCAAAAAATACTCTTTTTTCCATTTTCCGGCACTTTCGTTCGTATGGCAGCTATATGATATAGTCAAAAGCATGTGAAACCAACAAATACAACATTGCAGCAAGCTACCATTAAAAACAAAAAAGTTTTTCTAACTAAGACTGTTTTTCAGAACTATCTTTTGTATGGCAGCTATATCAAATAGTTTTCCGATTTTCATTAAACTTGGTAGTATTATAAAAAAAACATATAAAACCTACGATTACAAAGTTTGGAGACGTTTCCATTGAAAAAAAAAAGTTTTTCATACTAAAACTAGTTTTCCGACCGATTGTTCCTATGTGAGCTATGAGATATAGTCATCCGATCCGGCCGGTTCCAACATATTAGTAGTGTGCAGCAAATAGAAAAACTCTGTGCAAAATTTTAGCTCGATAGATTTAAAACTGAGAGACTATTTTGCGTAGAAACAGACAGACAGACGGACGGACAAAGCTCAATCGACTCAGCTCGTCACCCTGATCAAGAATATATATAGTTTATGGAGTCGGAAATGAATATTTCTATGCGTTGCAAACTTCTGGGCAAAATTATAATACCCTTTGCAAGGGTATAATGATGATCATTTGGATGATTTTGCAGCTCCGCTGGATGATTAAAAAGATATTTAAGACAAATCCCTTCCGAATGGATCTTTTTTGATCCCGGTTTTCTTGATCCAAAAGCTTTAATACTTAATCTAAGAACGAAACATTCTCAAATCAAGTAGCAAAATTCTTGAATCAAGTGCTAAATGAACTCAAATCCAAGGTTATTCATTCTTGAATCAAGAGCTTACAGCATTGACCAAATTATAGAATGCTCTTCCGATAATCAAGAGCTCATCAGATTCAAGAGTAAGATCGTTTACTCTTAAATCAAAAGCTTCATAGATTTCAATCTTACAACAATTTAAAAGCAGTTGTTTTTTTCCATTTTGTTTAAATTTATTTCATGGAAAACTAATTGTTAAGCCATGTAGCAAGTTTTAGCCGTCTCGAGGAATACATAACTCCTCAAAGGAGTATCAGTCTTTGCCTGTCAACTGGCAGTCGCACAGCCGTCGCTCCATGTCAGCAATGCCATAATCGGTTGGGAATTCCAAAGCAACATCAGTGCAAAAATCGCTCTCCGCTCGATAGCTTCCCCACACACCCCTCTTCCATAAAAAATCAAACTGAGAGAGCGAGTTCTTCGCTGTGTGCTTGCTCTCCTCTCTGTTTTTTTACCTCAGTCCCCTCTCCTCAATACATCATACTGAGAACGAATTTAGTTCGATTTCAAGAGCGAAATTCTTGAAGATTCAAGAACGAATAAATATTTTTGTAAGAGCGTTAGCTCTTAACTTATTCGTTCTACTTTTTTCTGGGTGTACACTGAAATTGTCCAAGGAGGAAGCATTTCCGACCACATAAAGTATATATATTCTTGATCAGCATGACGAGCTGATTCGATATAGCCATGTCCGTCTCTTTCTATGATATCTCCTCCGTCAGTTTTAAAGCTATCGCGACCAAACTTTGCACCAAGTGTTTTGGTACAAATAGGCTGCACATTTGTCGGAACCGGCCGAATCGGCTGACTATAACATATAGCTGCCAAAGGAACGATCGGTCGAAAAACTATTCAATGCTTCTCCATGATTCAGCCATGTTTGGTCAAAATCGGACATCTATATAGTATAGCTGCCATAGTAAACTAAGGTTAGAAAAATAGTCTTAGTACGAAAAACTTTGTTGTTTTCAATGTGAACCTCTTTAAAATTGGCATATATTTATTTTATAAGCTTTTACACAATTCTTCAAAGTTTTGTCAAAATCGAATGACTATAGGCTATAGCTGCCATAGGAATGATCGGTCGAGAAACTAGTTTTAGTAAGAAAAACTTTTTTGTTTTCAAAGAAAATGCCTCCAAAAACTTTGTATTTCTTAGTTGGCTATGCTCTCCACTGAATCCACATAGTTTGGTCGAATTCAGACATCCCAAAGCACTAACTATATGTTCTTAGAAGGTGTTTCTGGAAATCTGCTTAGCCAAACCTGATTCGGAAGTGATTATATGTGTGGTTCTATTCATAGCTTGTTGGTATAATGAGATGAGTATCTCCGGTTCGAACCTACCTTGAGTATATGATGATAGATGACTAAGGCCTGCTGATAGAGCTGCGGTTTGGTACCAAAGGATTTCAACAGAGGAGCCTTCAGAGGTTCAGGACTGTACTTCCATAGTGGCGTCTGTTCGGAGCTGTAAGTGAGCAAAAGAATTTAAGCCTAGTTTCTACCCAAAACTCTTTGATAAAACTCACTCCAAGGCCTCCCTAAACTGAGTCTCAGCCAGCTGACAAATATAATGTTGACGTCGTCTGGCAACATTGGTTCTAGGTTTGGGCTTGGGTGGTTCCACCAGTCTGCCCTCTCTGAATATCTCCTGTAGCTTAAGACCAGGTCGCGTCAGTGTGGCCAGCACACGTACATTTCCCGCAGCAAACTGTCCCCATGAACCTTCTTGAACACAACCCTGCCAGAGGCTCTGGGCATCTGCATTTAAAAGCTGAGCGCCATTGACACCGTCTTGGAATTGCACCAGATCACCAGTGCTTAGGCTAAGATAATCCTCATCCTCGGGTTGAAAGTCCACCAAGGCCACGCCAAAGCTGGAGCGTTGCCTTAGATTAAGTAGTATAAAGTTGATCAAGTCAGCGGCATCTGGAGCCTCAGTGCAGTGCAGGATGAAGTTCTCCTGCTGCACGGTGAGTATATGCAGTTCCTGCTGCGCCTCGGCCTCAACCTTGAGCAACTCGGCAAAGCTGCAGGAGGCCAAGATCTGTTCGGTTTCATCGATGAGGAACAAGCCAGTGGCATTAATGGCCAGCATTAAGTGTGCCTCACTCTGCAGCTTGGGACCCGCCAAGCGTTCCACCTCGTACAGCCTTGAGTGGGGCATGGGCCAGGTGAGATGGGCAAACAGGCAGATGTCTTCTTTGGCCCGCTGCTGGGAGTCAGGCCGAGACTCCCGGACATAGGCACTGCGTGCAAACGTGGACGATATAAGACCACTCCAGTTTTCTACGGCCCGCTCACCCGGCGCCAATAGATCCTGCGGCACAAAGGCCGTTATCTCTGCCCTGGTCAATCTGTTCAGATCTCCAGGTCCATGTTCTATGAAACAGTACAGAGCACACACCTTGGCTATATCCTTTTCCGAGCGACAACGATATTCTCCACACTTGAGGCCATGCATAATCTGCTGGTATATCAGTTGAGTGGCCATTGGATCAAGCGAAGGATCATACCATGGAGCAAACATTTCCTTGCGCAAATACAATTTCCAATTGGCAGCCAACTGACGTTGCTCACTCCACGAGATGGCATCCAGCACATGCTGACCGCCCGCACCCAAGGGAAACAGTTTGCCATTCAAAGCCAAAACCAAACCAAAGCCAAAGATATCCTTTAGCTTGAGATCCTCACACAGCTGTTGCACCGCCTCCTTGGCTGTGCTGGCCGCATCCACCTGCAGGCGACGTATTTGTCCATCCATTAAGCTAATTTCCAGTTTCAAGGGCTGACGACTGCGCCAGGCCTGCAGTTCCATTAGGGAAGGCGGCTCCGTGCGTGAACCATTGAGCAGCGTGCGTTCCAGTCGCTGCAGTGCAGGAGTGGCCTGCAGCTTGGAGGTGCCCAACTTCATGAAGCTACGCAGATGCGGCTCGAAATTGGAACTGGGTGGAAAACAGCTGAGACACAAAGCCAGCAACAACCAGCCGCGTGAGAGTGACTTAAGACTGGGATTTAGGTAGAGCTGCTTGCAGATTTGTGCCACAATTTCGTCCCTGTGGGGGGAAATGAGTTTTTTGGGGTTCTGGATTGCAATTGACCACGGTTAAGCATACCTCAGATTCTCCTTCAGGATGCCATGACCTATGATGAAGTGCAGCTGATCTAGAGGTGTGTGGCCGCTGCTCAGCCATTGCTGATAGAACTCCTCGGTTTTGTTTGGCATCAACTTTGATTGCTGTTTTGTGGTTTGACGCTTAAAGCGACGCGGCCTGTTGGCCACACCATTGCCCGGGCCCAGCAGTTGTCTCAGGTCTGTCATCAGTTGAGCATTGTGCGTTAAGGTGGGCGCTATATCCGGCAGATCACCCATAAATCGTAAGATGGTCAACCAAATGGCCTAAAAATATAGAAAACAAAAGGTGTAAATAAAAATTATTCTTAAGATCAATTGAATTCGCTCTTCAAAAGGTAAATTATACGCTCAGTATACATTTTGACGCTGCAGTAGCAGCTGAAAGCAGCAGCGAACAGTCTTTTGATCATAACTCGAAAACCGTTCATCCGATCTTCTTCATTCCTTTGGCGGATCGATAAGTTATCCTAATAACTAAATTTGTCTAGAAGAAACGCACCATCTATCTTCAAAACTGTGGGAGATATGACGTTTTTTCTAAATTGCGGGGGCGGGAGGGGGCGTGGCCAAAATTGAAAATAAACTTGATCTGCCTGCAGACATAAGAAGCATATGTCCCATACATGTCAAACCTCTATCTCTTACCATCTCTGAGATCTGTGCGTTCATACAGAAAGACAGACGGACATGGCTATATCGACTCGGCTGTTGATGCTGATCAAGAATATATATACTTTATGGGGTCGGAGATGCTTCCTTCTGCCTGTTACATACTTTTGCACAAACTTATAATACTCTATGTACCTTCGGTACAGAGTATAACAAATAGTAGTCAGCTCTCCAATGATAACGCTCGGGTGAACGCGGAATACTCAACGTCTGTATCATAATTGAATGCCTCTAAAACTAAAGCATTCCTTCTTCTATGACCTGCCTTGCGTTCTCGGTTATGTTCAGGACGTTCTTCACGCTGCTCGGCTGTTTCACTTGCTCTGACAGTGGAAGCTCGAGTTCGAACACCGTTTAGGCGGACATCTTGCTCCTCAGTGGTTTCATTTGCTCTCACAGTGGAAGCTCGAGTTCTAAGACCTCGGAGACGTACCTCTCGCTCCACAGCTGGTTCACTTGCTCTGACAGTGGACGCTCGAGTTCGAACCCCACTCAGGCGATTTTCACGTTCTTCGGTCGTTTCATTTGCTATTTGAGTTTGCCGTTTCAAAGCTCTTGGAGCACGTTGCCCAATATATGATTTCTTTGGAGGCATTTTTTACAAATTTATCACAAATTTATTTGATAGAAATGGCAAAGTCTCTTTTTAAAATCAACACAATCAGATGAACGGTTGAATTTTGCAATTTTAGCGGTTTTTGGACCAAGTCACAGACATGAGACATAGCCTATGACAATTTCCTGATCGACATGAACATACTGTGAAAAATTTGTGAAGATCGGTTCAGCGGCTTAGACGCCCATAAGGAACAAACATACAAACATACTTTCAATTTTATATATATGTATGTACATATACACTCAGAGAAAAAATAGAGAATTTCATACTTGGTACAAGAATTTTCGAGATTAATAGTTCGATAAGAGTGAAAATTCTCGATCCAAGAGCGAAATTCTTGATCCAAGTATGAATTTTTGATCACGGTTTTCTTGATCCAAGAGTTTAAATACTTGATCTAAGTACGAATCATTCTCATATCAAACAGAATAGTTCTTGAATCAAGTGCTAAACATACTCAAATTCAAGATTGCTCATTCTTGAATCAAGAGCATACAGCATTGCCAAAAACCGAGAACGTTCTTTTTAGTATCAAGAGCTCATCAGATTGAGGAGTAAGATAGTTTACTCTTAATTCAAGAATCAAAATCAATTGTTTCTTTTCATTGTGTTTAAAATTATTTCATCGAAAATTAATTGTTAAACCATGAAGCAAGTTTAAGCCGGCTCGAGGAAAACACAACACCTCAAAGCAGCATCAGTCTTTGTCTGCCAACTGCCCGTCGAACAGGGGTCTCTCCATGCCAGTAATCGTATAACTGGTTGGGAATTCCAAAGCAAAATGAGTGCAAAAATAGCTTCCCCACACACCCGTCTCACATGAAATACAAAACTGTATGAGTAGACTCAACGCTGTTCTCTCAAATGTGCTTGCTCTCCTATCTCAGTTCCTTTACCTCACTCCCCTCGCCTAAAAGCACCAAAGTGAGAACGAATTTAGCTCGATTTCAAGACCGAAATTCTTGAAAATTCAAGAACGAATACATTTTTTTCCAAGAGCGTTTATGCTTAAGTTATTCGTTCTACTTTTTTCTGGGTGTAGATGTATTGATATTCGAAACGACTAGGGAGAGTTAAAAGACCCGCTCTATAAAAGACATCGAACAACAAGAAAGAAAGTCGGTCAAGCCCGACTATAACATACTCTGTACCAAGAAAATTTGTCTGTTGATCATAACTCGAAAACCGTTCATCCGATCTTCTTCATTTCTTTGGCGGATCGATAAGTTATCCTAATAACTAAATATGTCCAGAAGGAACAAGCCATCTATCTTCAAAACTGTGGGAGATATGACGTTTTTTCTAAATTGCGGGGGCGGGAGGGGGCGTGGCCAAAATTGAAAATAAACTTGATCTGCCTGCAGACATAAGAAGCATATGTCCCATACATGTCAAACCTCTATCTCTTACCATCTCTGAGATCTGTGCGTTCATACGGACAGACAGACGGACGGAGGAACATACGGACAGACGGACATGGCTATATCGACTCGGCTGTTGATGCTGATCAAGAATATATATACTTTATGGGGTCGGAGATGCTTCCTTCTGGATGTTACATACTTTTGCACAAACTTATAATACTCTATGTACCTTCGGTACAGAGTATAAAAAGCTCATCCAGGGGAATAGAATGAAAACAGATTAACATGTAAGTGGTTTCTGCTCTTAAAGTTAGAGAATCGCCTAAAGTTTCCAAATTCATCTATGTAAATTCCCAAAATTGAAGTTGGAAAATAAAGCAATAAAGTCTTAGTTTAAGGCCAAGGGAGACTTTTGGAATCAAAAACCAATATATTACATATTAAGCAAACACTTAAACTAAATTTCATAGCACTCACCTTAGCGGCCATTTCATCCTGCGGCACTTCATGCTTCAGCAGCGACTGCTTCAGCGGTTTCCTTTCATGCTGCGCCGAGACTCCGCCACCAAAATAAGTTGAGGCAAATTTCAGATAACTAAAATCCGTGGTATCCACTTCCTGGTTGACAGTTTTGGGCAATCGTATGGTGCCACCCGTACTAACAGCATTCAGTTTCTTCAGCGCAATCTAAAAAATATGCATTCAATGAGTCTCAGACCACAGTGGCAGCTCTCCAGCTCTCTCCAGCTCTCGTCTTAAGTTCATAATTCAAGCGACTTAATTATTTCGACAGCAGTAATCTGTGTGCCACTTATCAAGTAAGCTTTTCCAGTAAGCTTTCAGGCAAACAAAAAATAAATTAATATATGACACCCAAAGATATGGCCCGGCGATAGGGAGAATTCTGGCGATTATTTACAAGCGGAATTTTATTTCATTTATCATTTGGTTTAAACTTTTGCCGCTGTGCCCACTGAGTAGGTGTTTTTGTTTTCTTCCAAATTAGTTGCTGACTAAATACGGAGAGGGACACATCGAAGTTCAAAGAAGCGGGTGCTGGATGGATTGGTGGGTCTCATTTTTTGTCAATAAAAATTGTTGGTGCTTTATGGTTGTTTTATTGAGGCGGAGGAAATTGTGCAGACGTTGTAAATGGTAAAATGTGGCCACCAATATTAAATGATAAGCATGAAATATGTTAAATATGTTGGGAGTGTTTCTTTAAGTGTTCAGGAATCACTTGAATACTTTGATGCATGGTAAGTTAATGTAAAAGCAAACACAAAATTGAATAAAAAACCTCATAAAAAGGGAACCTCTTTAAGAATCATAAGGTAAGTAGACTTAGAGTGTTGAAAGTTTGGAGTCAAGCTGAGAAACGACTATTCAGCTTCATTTTTCTGGTTCTATAAAGTAGCTGCCCTGCCGGAGAACCACTTTGAGTGAAGTCTAACCAAATGTAGTGCAAATCTTTTTGTTCTTCCGACTATTTCGACCTAACATGAGTTCTGAGATTCAGGGCCAATTGTCTGAACAAAACATCTGCCCCAGATGGTACGTTTTGAGCTCAGAAGGAGCCTAAGAAAGTTTGAAAGCTTTATGAGATTGAGCGCAAAACATGAGACACGATGTTGTCCATGGATGCACTCTTAATTCGAAAACTAAAGAACCAATTGTCGAGACCCAATATCATTGGACTGAATAATTTGCAGTAATGCTAAGATACTTCGCTTCCAGGTTGAGGAAGCATTATGGAGTAGTCATTTGGATGCATTTTTAAAATGTCTTTCATTTTTATAGAAAATCCCTTTTTTAATATTTCTTTTGACACTAAAGTCGGGTGTCCAGTAGTCTTATTTTGACTAAAGTGTTATGCGGAAATAAGTTTTTATATCATCTGGAATCAAGTCCTGAACACAAAAATTCTCGTTGTTTCTTTGAACTGAACTAACTCATTCGTACATTCATGATTCATTTGAATTTACATTCGAAACTCGATTGGAAAATGTCAATTGATAAGTTATTTACAAAGAAAACATGACCACAAAAAGGACTACTAGTATTATCATATCATGTGTCGAATAGTGTGAACGCAGCCTAAGTTTCGGTTTGCGAACCGGTTCCTGATTTTGTCGAACCTAGTGTTTTGATTTCAAACTTGGTTTATAACATCCAAGGTAGTACAAAAATGTTTCTCCTATTTTTGGAGAATTTTAAAATATTTTATTATTTTATCTTCTACAGAGCACTATCTGTCACATACTTATACTTATACATACTGGAATTAAGTACAAACGGTGTCAATAGTACGGTTAGTACGAAAATACTTGGCTTAAGTACAAAATTCTTGTATCAAAAACGATTTTTGCATTCCCGAAACACTTGATTTAAGACAGTTTTGGCATATATTAAGTATATTTTGAATTATATTAGAATCTTTTCGCTTCACGCCCGACTATCTTTCAAAATAAGTACACAAATGTTCGTTCTAAAAGTCCAGTAATTTCTAATGCCAGTCCAAAAACATTCTAGAAAGAAAATAACATTAACAGTATTTCAAAAAAGTACAAAATGTTCTTGGCTTCTGTCTCATACAATTCAAAAGCTATTCCTAGTTTCTTCTTGAGCGAGGAATTTGTATTAAACCAAAGAAATATCGAAGAGTCATAACCAAAGAGAAAGTAAAAGCAACTGAAGTTTAGAGATTTACTTTCATTCTAGAACAAAAGTGTTAGAACCAGTTGGGAATTGTAAGAACAGAAGCAGCTTAAGCGATATAATTCGCATTATCTGCTGCACATTTTGTGGAGCTAGCATTATGAGTCTATTTTGTACTTAAACTAAGAACTCGCTTTTCCTGAACTTTTCATCTTAATTTGAGTAAAAAATGTACTCAGGATTCAGGAACGTTTGTTCTCACTTCAGTAATATTACCAGTCATATTTCGACTTTAGAATGTTTCGTACTCAATTTAAGTACACACCCAAGAACGAATCATACTTGAAATTGTAGATACAAAACGGCTTAAATTCTATCCCGTTTGGTCTAGAACACAGGTAGCCTTTTTTTTCTGAGTATAACTAACATAAAACAGGGTTTTCTGACACATAGCAGCTATCTAGAAGATGTGAGAAGTAAACAACGACTTTTTCAGGCTTTTAGGTCTTTGGAAATGGAAGTAACCATATGGCTTCTCTATCAGTAATCTTATATGTAAAATGTGATTAATGTTGCACAATTTTGAAAGAGATTGAACAAGTGCATTTGATGCCAGGTACCTGTATCCGGTGGATCCCCCGCAAGCGTATTTGCTTTGTAATAATAAGTTAAGGATATCTATTGTTATAGAAAGATTTTAAAATAACTATAAGATTTCTGCATCCAAATAATTAAACATTTTTTTTAAATAAATGGAAAACTGCAGCATACATTTTGTCGGTTGGACGTTCTTCTTGAAACATAATCTAATCCAGTTGGCTAATGAAACATTTGGTGACATATTTTGTTAAGAAAACGTTAAGTAAGTAAAAACGAGAAAGCTAAGCTTACTTCGTCCGTGCTGAAGTGCTCGCTTAAATATTTAAAAAAAAATACCCTTTTTTCCATTTTCCGACCTTTCGTTCGTATGGGAGCTATATGATATAATCATCAGATTTGGCCAAAAATTTGTTAAATTATGTGAAAGCATGTGAAACAAACAAATACAAATGTGCAGGATGCTATCATTAAAAACAAAAAAGTTTTTCTAACTAGGACTGTTTTTCAGACCTATCTTTTGTATGGCAGCTATACCATATAGTTGTCCGATTTTGATACAACTTGTCACAATTATAAAAAAACATATAAAACCTACGATTACAAAGTTTGGAGTCGTTACCATTGAAAAGAAAAAAGTTTTTCATACTAAAACTAGTTTTCCGACCGATTGTTCCTATGGGAGCTATGAGATATAGTCATCCGATCCGGCCGGTTCCGACATATAAGTAGTGTGCAGCAAAAAGAAGACTCTGTGCAAAATTTCAGCTCGATAGCTTTAAAACTGAGAGACTAGATTGACAGACAGGCGGTCAGACGGACGGACAAAGCTCAATCGACTCAGCTCGTCACCCTGATCAAGAATATATATAGTTTATGGGGTCGGAAACGAATAATTCTATGCGTTGCAAACTTCTGGGCAAAATTATAATACACTTTGCAAGGGTATAAAAATTCTAGAAAATATTTTACATTCAAATTTTACATTGCAATCTTGACAGTTTTTAGATACTATTTCATTTATTCACCAAAATTTGTACTCCTAAGCAAATAAGACAACATATTATTCGAATAATTGGAAAATGCAATCTTGCAAACTCCACATGTCCAAATATGAACCACAATGCCATAACTAAAGCACTGCCATCTAATCAATTGAGTGTCTTATCTATGGGTTAATATAATGCAATTAGTCACTGGAAACAGTTCGATGACTAGACAAGCTCTTGATACAAATCTTGACAGGAAAAAGTCCCCGGTGACAGGTGCTTTGTTTTTGCAGTAGATGAGATGTTTACACAAGCCAAGTCGATATGTACATGGAGTATACGCAACCAACAAACAGCCAGAACCAGAACGCAGACAACGAATCACACGAATGAAAGTGCACAGTATGTATTTTGGATTGTATGTACTAGATTCTTCTTCTTAAGAACTTTTATTTACAAAATAGAATAAATATTAGGCAAATATACATAAAGATATGGATAGAGATATATATACATACAGCCATCACAAGACAAGTGGGTAACATTTTGTACAGAAACAAAACACTGAAGGGGACACCAACAAAACTGTCCCTTAGGTTGTCTAATTTGTTCTGGGCCATCCCCACCCCCGGTTCCTACTAGAGACGCGTCTGGTTGATAATTTTACGTGGCGCCGCCTCATAGTAGTTGACGGGTCGGGACAGCAGCTTAGTGGGTACGTCTTTGCGCAGGCGCAGCTCACGCTCGAACATCAGAGACTTCTCTTTGACATTCGGGCCCAGTGGTCCACTCACATCGGGCTCATCGTTGAGGAAGCCAAAGACATCGTCCACAATTTGTTTCGAAGACTCCACATCCATGTAGCCGGGACTATGCAGTGGGACATGGCCATTGGTATGGCCATTTGTGTGTATAGCTGCCAAGCTGCTGGCAGGACGTGAGACTGTTTGGCCGACAGGTGCTGTGACAGGTGCAGGTGGCGGTGGCAGCGACATACGCGCCTGCAGTGTGGGCACTTGAGGCTTCTCGTTCTGCTTTATGGACTTGGTGCGCTTGGGCTGTTGCACTGCAGCCATGGCCAAGGCATTCAGCTGGGCCGCCTCCAGCTTCAAACGCTGTTCCTCCTCCGCCTGCTGTTTCAGTAGAAAAGCTTCTCTTTCCTGTTGTTCTCTGAGTCGTTGCTGCTGTTGTTGTTCCTTGAGTAGAGCCAACCTTTGTAGCTCTGCCTGTTGCTTCTGCCGCCTGGCCTCCAACTTGTGACCAAACTCTTTTCTGGCCAACAAACCGCGACTCAGTGCCTGCAGCTTGATGGTGCGACTACGCACCATGGTAAATTTCGTGGTCAACTGTTGGGCCGCTATGCAAGCGCCCAAACGATGGAAACCCCGATGCATGATCTGGTACTTACGCCTCTGTAGGCGACCACGCCAATATCTTTGCACTGTGACAATGGCCTGGCGATATTTCTGCATATAGCGCCGGAAGAGCACACGGCGAAAGCCACGCTGAATGGTCACTATGGACTTGAGCATGATCTGTGAGCGTTGAGTTTCCAGCAGGGCATCGTCCTTTTCACGCAGAAACAGTTTGGTGCGTCCAAACTGACGATCCGAGTCGGCGGGCAAGCTGGATTGACAGATTTGACGTGCCAGCAAACGGCAGTCGCATTTATCCAAGGGACCAGTGGGCGGCACCATCAAACGATAGCGTTCCACGAAGGCACGATAGGCATGGCGGATGGGATAGCCGGCTCGGCGAATGCGAGCTGTTTCCATCATACCCGAGTAGCGCAGTTGACGCACACACAGCTCCTTGTCAAAGTTCTGCAAGAAAGGAAAACGCAGGGCTGATTAATAAGGTTAACGCCCAATCTCACGCCAATTTTAAAGCAACTGTCAAGCGGAAGGAAGAAGTGTAATTCTACAATTCTACTCACATTCGGCTCTTTGTACTCATTCGGTTTGATGCAGCGTATAAAGTAGGGATGCGCCTGCGACAGTGTACGCATCAGCATATCCAAAGAATTGCGGAATTTCACACACAACGTGGGCTGCTTCTTGGCCGTATCCATGGGCGCTTCCTGTGGAAAGATTTCCACTAGATATTTATTGGCCGAACGTTGGACCAGAGAGCGCATATCACTGCTAAATGCATCACGATTCTTTTCAAGGAAACCCAACGGATTGTACATGACCACGCCGGCATAGTGACGTATGCCAAAGAGTGAGGTCTGAGTGGTTTTGCCCTTGACATAGATGGAACGATTGCCGTGCTGAACATGCAGCTTCTCCAGCAACGTTTGATCTGTGCCCTTGGGAAATTTGGACTCCTCGTCGATGAGAGACATTATGTTGACCGGTTTCATGCCAATCAGGTCCAGTATCTGTTGATTATCCTGGAATTCGATGTGTTGCCAGTTGATGTGTTCGTTTTGGTACTCCGCTTGCTCCATCTGGAAAATATATATATATTTAAATTCAGTTCGTTCCACTCGAGAGTGACGCCAGCTTACCTTGAAAATGTGACCCACAAAGAACTGCTGTAGATTCTCATTGGCATAGTTGATGCACAGCTGCTCGAAACTGTTGTTGTCAAAATTCTCAAAACCAAAAATATCCAAAACTCCGATGCTATTCATGGGCTGTGCCGGCTGCCGGTTGATGGTCTCATTCAATCTTCGCACAATGCGCACAAAAATGCCATCATACAGGGACTTGACAAACGCATCACGACCCTCCAGGGCAGCCTCCTTGGTCAGACTGGTAACCACATGCTCGCCATGCACAAAGATGGTGCGTTGGATGAGAGCCGCATTCAAAGAAGACACCGGTAGACCCAACAGCTTGGACACACGCTGCAAATTCTGTGCATCATCCACTTCGGCTGCCTCCATCATGGCCACTTCGGTGGCCTTGAAACGTAGATTGCCCAGATGCAAGATGGCCGCCAATAGGCTGAGGATACACCACACCTCTTCGGGCTTAAACGACAGCACCTTCATGGCCGCACGTATATCGGCAAAGTCCTTGGCATCCTGTTTGCCCGGTAAAGTAAAGCAGCCGCCCTGAGACAAATAATGATACTGACTGGGCGATTGCTCCTGCAGTTGCAAGCGTTCCCGTTCGGGTGCAGTCAAGCCCGCCAGCATGCAATAGAATATGTGATAGTTACGCTCTTCCCGACTCTGGAACACTATGCGAGACTTCTCCAGCAGATACTGCTGGATGCGAGCACCCTGTATGGCACCCTCCGGAGTGAAGCGTATCTCTATGTACTTGCCAAAACGTGAGGAGTTGTCATTCCTCACTGTCTTGGCATTGCCAAAGGCCTCCATGATGGGATTCGCCTCAATGATCTGCTGTTCAATCCAAGAATGCTTGCCACTTATAGCGGCCAGGTACTGAAGTATTAACTTGGTGCTCTCCGTCTTCCCCGCCCCCGACTCCCCGCTGATGACCACGCACTGGTTCTCCTTCAGCCGCTGCAGACGCTGGAAGGCATTGTCACTGATGGCAAAGATGTGCGGTGGCAGTTCACTCAAAGTCTTATTCCGATACAGCTGGATCTCGCGATGTGTGTAGATGGGTAATATCTGATAGGGATTGATGGCCACCAGCATGGAGCCTGTGTAGGTCTGAAAATAGGACAAGGATTAATAAGTTTGAAAGATGATTTAAGACCGGACTCACATAGATCAGCTGCTTGGCATAGCGTGTCTGCAGATTGCGCAGAATTGTGTACTCCTGCAGGTCACCCAGAGTGATCATGTCCTCCACATCCTGCTGCGAGGTCAAGTGCATGGCCTTGAGCACATCATCCGGTGGCACCCAAAACTGTTTCTTGAGATCATCGCAAACCAGCGTCTGTGTCTTCTCCGTGCGCACAATGCGTGCTCCAAAAGGTACCGCAAATTCGCTGCTGGTGTTCTGCGGCTTGACCCACACATACTCGCCCTGGTTGAAGGTTAACAGAATTAATTATTTGTTAACAAATATAATTAATAAAATATTTAAAGCTGACCTCATAGAATTAAGTTATGTACCAGTGTTGCAAATCGACTTATAATCAAACTTCCAACTTTTATTTAGTGGTAGTTTTACTAAATTTTTTCCAAAAAGCTTTCTTAAATTGGGCCGACTTTGCCCTTATTTTTGTTAATAAAAATTTTAATTTGTAGTGTATAATGCTGACGATCTTAAAATTTTTGCGATCTACTAAAATCTTAAATGATTTATACAGGGTCAGTTCAGGTCAATGTTAACAAACGCATTGCTATTAAATATAGCAAATGCCTATGATCACTTATTCAGCCCATTGATTTGGCAGTGAAATTCGACAAAAAACTAATAAGCACACGAATTATATGCCTAAAATTACACCCTTTAAATGAGACTAGCGCATCGTAAAGAAACATCGATAGTTGACTAGCGCATCGTAAAGAAATATCGATAGTTAGCTAGTTGCATATTTCCTATCGAAGCCGGCCGGCCGCCATTTGATCGCGCTTCCAAGTTTTATTAATTTTTTGGTTTTAAACGCGTTTCAAACTAACAATATGATTTCGTCTATATCATAGCGTGCCCGTGTGTTTAATTTAAACTATTTGAGGCTTTTAATTAATAGTTTAACGCAATAGTTAAACTATTTGGCCCTTAAGATCCGCCCTCACGGGCTCTGTTTCTCTCTCTCTCTCTCTGTCAGTCTGGCTTTCGCGTTTTTGTTGTTTTTTTTATGGTGTTCTTGCTAGTGCTTTAATTAAATTGAAATAAGTGTGTAATTCAGCTAAAGGCCTAGTGGCTATGGCTGCAAAAATAAGTTAGCTTAAATAGCTGTAAATATTGTGTGTATCGTATTGTGCTGAGCCTACTCTCTGCTGCTCTCTCTCTCACTTCATTTTTTTTTCGTGTCCTTTTGTTGTGCCGTTTCGCTAAGCCCCCCGCCCCCGCATGCGGTACTTGATGTCACGCCTGCGCTTGCTCTCTGCTGCTCCTTTAACTTCTGTTTCGTTGGGTAAGTGTATTTTTATACCCTTGCAAAGGGTATTATAATTTTGCCCAGAAGTTTGCAACGCATAGAAATATTAATATCCGACCCCATAAACTATATATATTCTTGATCAGGGTGACGAGCTGAGTCGATTGAGCTTTGTCCGTCCGTCTGTCTGTCTGTATCTACGCGAACTAGTCTCTCAGTTTTAAAGCTATCGAGCTGAAATTTTGACCAGAGTCTTCTTTTTGATGCACACTACTAATATGTCGGAACCGACCGGATCGGATGACTATATCTCATAGCTCCCATAGGAACAATTGGTCGGAAAACTAGTTTTAGTATGAATATCTTTTTTCTTTTCAACGGAAACGTCTCCAAACTTTGTAATCGTAGCTTTTCTATGTTTCTTTATAATTCCACCAAGTTTTATCAAAATCGGAGAACTATATGGTATAGCAGCCATACAAAAGATAGGTCTAAAAAACAGTCTTAGTTAGAAAAACTTTTTTGTTTTTCATGGTAGCATCCTGCAATTTTGTATTTGCTTGTTTTACATACTTTCACCCAATTCTACAAATTTTTGTCCAAATCGGATGACTCTATCATATAGCTCCCATACGAACGATCGGTCGGAAAATGGGAAAAAGAGTATTTTTTCAAAATATTTAAGCAAGAACTTGCAAGGATATAAAAACTTCGGCACAGACGAAGTTAGCTGAGCTTTCTCGTTTTATAATTCTGCCAAGTTTGAGAATCCAGTCAGTAAGCTGATTGGCCTGTATGAATCATGCTAATCCGTTGGTTTGCCTGGCTTTCGGATCATTGTGATCGTCGCACATTTCCATACGCTTGGAAAGTGATATATTTTAAAATACAGTGAAGAGAATATATGCAGTTAATCCAGTCTGATATGCTCATTTTACATTAGAAATCAAGTAAAACTTGAACAATCAGCTGGTGGTCTTAACTCAATGGTGTTCGTTTCCCATTCAAAAGTCCAGCTCTTAGGTAATAGCCTTTTCCAAAAGCCGACTGGGCGCTAAAGTTTCGCGCGTGGGCATTAATTCTTAGACTGTTTTTGAGATAAAGCAGGTAGGAACTTTTACGTGCTTAAAGTGCTCGTATAGTAAGTCTGTAAATGAGGAGACAAAATTATCGAAAAGTAAAAATAGGGCCACGATAAGATACGAACAAAAATATCTGTAATTGCAGCTGTGTATTTTTGTTTTCGGGCCATAAGTTCCCCGTGTAACGTAAGATCAAAGCAAAGGCGAGTCGGTAGTTCCAGGCAATCGTAAATGTAAAGTATCAGTCATATAAATTATGAACTACATTTGGGTAAGTAAATTGTCCAAGTTCATAAAACAGCTACTGCAAGTTGGACAGCAACCATAAAAATTTTATCAGCTAAGACTTTGGGTATTTTCTGGAAAGTTCTTAAGTAGAATTTACGATTTCCAGCTAAGGCCTTTAACTTAAACTGCGCCTCGATAATAGAAAAGGAAATTATGATATTATTTTATGAGCACAGTAAAATGATTTTACTGGCGCCACAAATCTTTCACTTCCCTTTAAAGAGAATACAACAACAATTGCGGAAATTTAAATAAAAGAAAACCAGAGCAGCAACAACAAAAATTAAACGGTAGCCGACCAAAGCAAACACAAAATGTTATCTTATCAAACGGAATGCCGATACCTAACAACAACAAAGCAAATTGGACTTATCGGTATTTGAGAATCGGCAGAAAATTTAACATGGCAAAGAACAGGTGATAATTGCCAAAAACAACAATTAAGGAAAACTGCTGCTACACTCAAAATGTGAACAAAAATGAAATCTTCGACCACTTTGACAAATCTATTTTGTTTAATTTCAACGACGCCAGGGAACACCTGCAAAACGATGATAAGTTTTATAGAAAAAAGCAAGTCCACAAATGTAGCAAAATCTTGTCTATATTTCAATCAAAATCGTATAATTTTTCCGATCATCATAAATTAAAGATAAACAATCAATTTGCTTATCAATTGGGTCTGGCGATTAAAACATTTTTTGGGTGAAGTCATTCCCCATTGATGTCTGAATCATTATTTGTATAGTAAACACTTGACTTCACTAATTTTAGTCGTCCTTGACATAATCAATATTTTTAGAAAGATTTGAGATATTTTGAAAAGAAAGATTCTTTAACTTATCAAAATTCTATGCCTGTTTGCATCTGGGCAGGAAAAGATATCAGAGGATTCAGTAGCGGAAGTGTGACTAGCTTTAAAAACTAGATTTTTGGTGTTTGTTAAAAACTATTTTCCATATGCACTTAATAATAGAACATTCTCTCATAGAACACAGTTGAACAAGCTAAACAATTTGGGCTTCTATTTTAGTAGGAACTTTAACTGGAATACAGATATTCTGAAAGCTGTAGAAAGAACTTATGGATTACCAAGAAACCACAACCTGTCAAAGCAATATCTTCCTCCAAAAATTTGCTTACTAATAGCTAATGCAATTCTGTTGGCAACGTTGTTTTATGGTAAAAGTAGAGGTGACGCCGTACACTTTGGCCAACTGAACAATGTAGCAAGATTTGTTTGTTGGATTAAGACGAAGAGACCATATTTTCAGCTTCACTTAAATCTTGTACAATTTTTACAAAATTATTCATACCAAAGAACCATACGGTCTCTTTAAGCAGCTTCAGTTTTCAACATCTACTCGAACGAATAATTTACAAAAATTTGATTGTTGGCTTAAGACTTACCTATTTTTTAAAAGAGATTTATTGATTTAGTTAGCTTTTTTAAATATACATAAAGTGATTGAATTTCTTATATAATCCACATGGTCCACAGCCTAAATCGTGAAGTCTAAGGACTTAAAATGTTGATAATAGTTTTCCTTATTGATGACAACTTCTGCTAAATATGAAAATTTAAAATGCTGATCTCAATTCCTTAATTGAAAAGTGAATATGGGAAAAATACAAATTTTTTTGTTATAGTTTTCTAAATATTGATTAACAAACAACCAAACTATATCATACTCTTCTATTACTCAATGTTTCAACAAACAAAGCTATCATGGTAAATGCCCTTAGAAGTATGCAAGCTTTATTTCTATTTACAATTTTCTATTTTTTCTATTGAACTTTTTCGTAGTCTGTCGGAGTATTTGAAGGTATTCACCCTGCAAACATTTTGTCGTGTTACTTATCTCCCTCGTCAATGCGAGAGTTTGGCGATTGCTTGAGGGGAGAGTTCGGAGACAGTTTGGCGATTTACACTAACAAAATACATTAGGTATCGCATTTTTATCATAAAAGGGATAAATTGGCGATATGTGCTATCACATTTTTTCCGTCCATTCGGTAAATTGGCGATATATCCCTCAAAAATCGCCTTGGGGGCAAGAATGCGAGACTTTTTAATTGGTCTCGCTTTTTCATCATCCCATCTGAGAATTGGCATGATACATCGCTTAACACTCCCTAAGAAGATCCGAATGCGATTCTTCTTGCAGTTAATTCAACGACTTTTTACAATGTTACCAAAGTAAAATACTTTGGCAACGCTTTCAAAAGATGAAAAAACCGGCCCAATATAAAAATTGACACATGTACTTAATGTGGTAGGAAATTCTTCCTTCTGGAAAATGTGTGTTTACTTGTCCGCTGTAGTAACTTGTTTGATCTGTGGCTTTTAAGAAAGCCATTATTAAAATAAGCAAACGATCAGACAATAATAATATTCAAAATATTTCAGAGTTGCAATATGCTACCACTTCTATTAAATAATATTAAAAAGAGATGTCTCTCTGATGTAAAGACAATTACACATTTTTTTCTGACATTCCATTGCCAGTAAAGTTGACAATAGTGCACAGGCTCCGATTCAGTACAAACTACAGTAGGCCTCGTTTTTTGGTTCAGCTTCCCCTGGGAAAACCTTTCCGTTTCAATAGTCAACGGAGTGAGAGGCATAATAGATTGTGCATTTATTAAAAGCAGACCTTCTTTTCGTTAAAAATTTGTGTTGAAATTCCTCGCGCTTTGCGTTAGGTAAGTCGAATTGTCCTCCATCAAAGCCAAAAGAGCAAAGACAAGACGACAAGCAGCCAGAATTGTCTTAAACTGTTATGGAAATACAGGGCAACGTTTTCAAGGGCGATCCAGCAGTGGTGGCGAGAGGTCAGCATTCAGATTTTAGTTTTGGTTGCATATATGTCACTAATTATGGCTTTTGTTTTCAGAAATTGCTCATAATATGTTTGCCAAGACGACGGATGCAGACGTTAACAAAGTCTGTTCACAAAATTTTTTGCATGCTGAAGACCTTATAAATAAGAAACTATTCAAAATCAATAACAAAACTTAAATTTATTACAAATAAAGAAACCACCATACATAAATACACTCTCAAATTACACATACTATATATATTTAAAGAATTTGACACACTTAGCTTTAAAAAATAAACTATTTCCCTCTGTTAAATAACAGAAATGAACACACATTTTATTTGTATGGCTTATGTTGGGGGGAAGAATCGCATTATTATTTCTAAGAAGAATCGCATTCTTATTTCCAAGAGAAACGATTTCTTAACTCTAGGAAGAATCGCATTCTTATCTCTGGAAAAAGTCGCATTCTTATCTCCAGGAAGAAACGCTTTCAGAACTCTAGGAAGAGTCTCAATCTTATCTCTAAGAAGAATCGCATTCTTATCCCTCAGAAGAGACGTTTTCTTATCCCCAGGCTGAATCGCTTTCCTATAGCTCAAAAGAGACTTTTTCCTATCTCCCAAAAGTGTCGCTTTCTCATCGCCCGGAAGTTATCGCATAGTGTCACATTTCTTCCCGTGGGGAGATGAGAATGCGATAATAATGCGATATCGCTAGAGTAAAGCGATACCTACTAGGCGAATCGCATTCTTATCTTCCGCGATAAAAAATGTTTGCTGGGAAATTACACTTCCAAATAATTATTATTGATAAACCTAGCATAGTTTGAGGGGAATCTATCATGATATTTTGCTTGCGCTTGTGAATCGAACTAATTCTTTTAAGGTTTATACCAGGGCTGCAAACCCATACATTGTTTTGGATCTCCGGAACGCTGGTTCGAACCGAAATTTACCAATGGTTAGGGTTCAAAAATTTCAGGTTCGCGGTTTTTGGGAGAAGGTTTTGGTTCGAACCTTGGTTCAGTCCATGCTGGACTCTCAAAATTAATATAAAACAAAGCAACAATTTATTTAGATACAAAACATTGCTAAAACTTAGAAGTTAATTTAATAATAAGTGTTTTAATAATCGCTTTCGTTCTAAAAGCCACCCAAATCGTATAGAAATCGGTTTGTTTTTGGGTCGAAAACGGTTTGTGTAACACATTGATATATTGGATATTATAAATACAAGTAATTTTTAGGTAAAATACCATTTCGTAGTTTTTTTCACATGTGAATCATTGACAAGCTTTGAAGTCAAGGATCTTGAAATCACATGCCACTAGAGATGGGGATATTGTAAGTAGTTCAGAACTAGCTTAGTTTAGCTTTAGTTGTTATACTCTGTACCGAAGGTACATAGAGTATTATAAGTTTGTGCAAAAGTATGTAACATCCAGAAGTAAGCATCTCCGACCCCATAAAGTATATATATTCTTGATCAGCATCAACAGCCGAGTCGATATAGCCATGTCCGTCTCTCCGTCTGTCCGTCCGTCCGTCTGTCCGTCTGTCTTGTCTGTCTGTCGTATGAACGCACAGATCTCAGAGATGGTAAGAGATAGAGGTTTGACATGTATGGGACATATGCTTCTTATGTCTGCAGGCAGATCAAGTTTATTTTAAATTTTGGCTACGCCCCCTCCCGCCCCCGCAATTTAGAAAAAACGTCATATCTCCCACAGTATTGAAGATAGATGGCTTGTTCCTTCTGGACATATTTAGTTATTAGGATAACTTATCGATCCGCCAAAGAAATGAAGAAGATCGGATGAACGGTTTTCGAGTTATGATCAAAAGACAAATTTTCTTGGTACAGAGTATGTTATAGTCGGGCTTGACCGACTTTCTTTCTTGTTTTTAAATTCACTTTGCTGCCCATTTTAAGACTGAGTTGCTCAATAACCACCAGATAACAGATGGAATCGCTAAACAGAAGGTAACATTTTCTGATGTCCCCCATTTTTGTTGAACCGAACCGATATTATAGGTTCGGAACAGGTTCGGGTTCAGCTTTTAATTTTAAAGAGGTTCGGTTCACAGTAAAATAAAATTTGGAATTCCGGGTTCGCACCGGTTCGGTTCAAAACCGGTTTGCAGCCCTGGTTTATACAAGTTATTTCGAAAGAACTTTGCATCGGTTTGGGTTTCCGAAGAAAAAATTTGTAACATAAGTTCAGGCAGAAAAGGTCGGGTAAAGTGAATTTCCGTCCGAAATCGTTTTCAAAAATTTATCAATTTAATTTGCATTAGTTTTTGCAAAGGAAACAAGGTAATTGAGGTAGCTTGAGTTGCATTTTGACTAAAATGGATCTAAATCGTAATTAATTTTAAATTTGCAGCTGAATTCTCTGCTCACCAAATGTAAAATACTGCGGGACTTTATTCTATAAATATCTCAAACTTCGTTGAACATTTCGAATCAATTCTCTCATATATGCCACGCTCTCTCACAGTATGAGGAAAGCGGTTTTATAGCAGTTCATTCAATAACTTTTTTTTTTAGCTTATACGACCACAAACGGAAATTTACTTCGTCGATAAGAAACACACTTAAGAGTAACTCATATTCACTGAGAACCTTTCGCCTAAACCAATCACCATAATCAAATGAAATTTTTATGCCATTAATCATCAAAATATTTGCCATACGTGTAAGGGCTAATTAAAATTTAAATGCGAAGATATGGCATTTTATCTGAGCATGTTGCTGATAAGCCGGATGGTACAGCCAAGAAATAAATCTTACATGTTCACGCACAAACTCTGACATATTCAGTTATTTCTCATAAAAAGCACACGCGTCGAAATTTTAATTGACAAATATTTGCCCAACAACAACAATTGTGTATATTAATATTATTTTCACAGCCGTTTTCACTTTTATTTTTGGGGCTTTCGACGTTTTGCGACCGTTTCAGTTCTGCTCGGCACAACGTCTCGTTTACGTGTGGTTTCCGTTTGGAAACCCCTTAACAGTCTTTGCTGTCATTCGCAATTCTTATCAGCGTGTGCTTTGATAATGAATATTGAACGCTTTTTGGCAGGGGGCCTTATCGATAAAGCGGTGTCACCATATGGCAAATGGTGCGGGTGCTGGAGGATACACAACCTAGAACTTGACCGGTTAAGGCTAGACTGAAATTTGATGTGCATTTAACATACGTCATGATTGATTGTACAACCACGTAAATGTATGTGGAAATTCACATAGAAATCAACTGCACAAATCGATGAGCTTATCTGACGATGAGCTAACAGTCAGATACGGTCATAATACGACACACATAACTGACCATGCCCATGAGTCATTTTATTTATAACTCTTAACACGAAAAATGTATACAAAAAGCTAAAGAATTTCTGCAATTCGTGGAATAGAAGATTAGGCCATGCAACTAAAAGGGGGGGATAACCAATTTCAAGGTTGTTCTTAAGGTTATCAAACTTATGCACAATAGATGGCGCTAGTACTTCTGCTGCCGCCAGTTTTGGCACAACAATAATACCAATCAATAAAATCAAATTTGACATAAGCTTATATCATAACTATTAATAAATATTGAACTACGCAGTACAATAAATTAAAGAACATTGAGTAATAATAGTATTTTGCATAAATACTAAAACGATAACATTTCCAATTTGTTATTATCGTTTCATCATCAATTAAAACTACGATTTCAAAGTTCAACTGCCTTATGTTTGCCTTCATTTATTGACGATTTGTCATGACGGGCTCAATCAATCGGTCGATCTAACATTGCCTGTCATTAGGTGAAATCATTGATAAAACATTTGACTGATAGATAACAGACCAAAGCAAATATAGAAATGGATTTGAGTAAAAATCTACATATATCTTAAAATTAAGCAGGAAAAGAAGTGAAAAATGAAAAAATAGGGTGGTTAAATGAAGTTATGATAATATAATGACTAGATGATAATCCATCTAGTTGTCATTTCCATATAAGGCCCGATTTCTCAAAGGTTCCGGTTAGCCAACCACCGGTCAGATTTGTTCGTCAAGATGACGAGCGGTTAAGTCATTTGCTTTTCTCAGCAGCAGTTTCGCCTGATATCGATAAATGCCTATCGCTGCTTCAGTGTGACCATACTGTTTGACTAAACGAACGAGTAAACAGCTGACTCGGTTTGGTTTGTTTGTTATACCCGTTACTCGTAGAGTAAAAAGGGTATACTAAAGTCGTGCAAATGTATGTAACAGGCAGAAGGAAGCATCTCCGATATCATAAAGTATATATATTCTTCATCAGCATCAACAGCCGAGTCGATATAGCCATGTCCGTCTGTCCGTCCGTCCGTCCGTCCGTCCGTCCGTCCGTACGTCCGTCCGTCCGTCCGTACGTCCGTCCGTCAGTCCGTCCGTCCGTCCGTCCGTCCGTCCGTCCGTCCGTCTGTATGAACACCTAGATCTCAGAGACTAGAAGAGCTAGAGCAACCAAATTTTATACGTAAGCTAGTATTGTCTGTAGGCAGATCAAGTTTGTTTCAAATTTTGGCCACGCCCCCTCCCGCCCCCGCAATAAAAAATATTGAATAACTCCCACAATTTCTACAATATCTACAATCTCACAAATTTTCAAAAGGATCGGATAATAAATGGCCGAGTTAAAAAAATGTTGCATACTTATCCGAGCTGAGCTGAGTAACGGGTATTTCGAAGTCGGGCAGGGCCGACTTTAACTTACGCTCTCGTTTTTTAATGCGATTGGTTGTTGCTGGTCATTGTTTTGCGTAAAAGTAGGCAATAATTCGATGTTCTGTCTCATCGAATTTCATTTCCATTGCGTGGAGTTGAAACATTCGTTTATTCATAAACATTTTGTGTTGCAGCAAATATTGTAATAAACAAAGCTAGAGTGCGGCCAGCTGTTTGTATATCGATAAAACCATCGACTATTTCATCGGGGCTGAGCTCGCGGTTTAAGTTGACCGGTGGATGAGCAGCGTTTAAGTTTGTTACTCCGGTTACGCCACATACATCCTGAGACACTCAAATTCGGTTAAACTGCCTGTCAAGTTGACCAACCGGACTTTGAGAAATCGGGCCTAAATACTATAATTATTGGTTAAAAATTTTGATTATATTGATATGTTCTATATTTTCCAAAAATATCAATTTCTTTAACAAATATGGGCCAATAAGGTTCTCTCAGATTTCTTTTGTCACGTATTAAAAACTATGTCCTAACTGAGATCACAATCTAGGGATGAAAGCTTCAAAACGCTACAAAATATGTGAAATTCTGGAAAAAGTTCGGTCTGGGGTTTCAAAACCGTGGGAAAGTATAAGGTTCCGTTCAGTTTACAAGGTACATTGAAAAACTTCTCAACCATTGCCTGGACATTTAAATAGCCTAATCTGAGATACGATTGTTTGGTTTGCGACAACTCTCGAAGTATGTAGATTTCTTGGTATTGAACCATTTCCGATTCTTAGCAATTCTTCGGAGAAATCGTCTGCGGTTCTGACCAGTTGCAGGAACACTCGTTTATTCATACTCAATGGAATGACGACTTAAGATGTGCTTTTAATTCAGTTGATTTCGATTAATGTTGCGCAAGTCTTCTAATGATCGATTGTGTGACATCGAGCACTCGTCTCTATACTGAATGTACAGTTCTATTTAATGTAATTAGAGTTGAACTCATGGCGCAGTAGGCGGTCATTACAACTGACACTTCGGCGGGTATTTTTAAGTATTTTCCATTCGATATACAATTTTTAACTGCACTTCTTTTGTTCGATTGCTTTCTTTAATTTAAGGATTTCACAGTTATTGTTATTGATTAGTGGAAACTTAAGCCAAGAAAAGGTCGGCATTCTCGAAATGCATCGCAAAATAAACTTCTGAATGAAGATCCAGATATCCTATATAAATTGATTAAAAAAAGGAAATGAAAACTAGCTATAGCCATTTAAGTAGAAAAGCTAGTCCATATTTAATCGCTAAACTGAAACTTAATGCTTTTTGATTTCTTCGTAAATAAGAACTCATTATTTTTATACTTTTTATACCCGTTATTCGTAGAGTAAAAAGGGTATACTAAAGACGTGCAAATGTATGTAACAGGCAGAAGGAAGCATCTCCGATATCATAAAGTATATATATTCTTCATCAGCATCAACAGCCGAGTCGATATAGCCATGTCCGTCTGTCCGTCCGTCCGTCTGTATGAACACCTAGATCTCAGGGACTAGAAGAGCTAGAGCAACCAAATTTTAGATGTAAGCTAGTATTGTCTGTAGGCAGATCAAGTTTGTTTCAAATTTTGGCCACGCCCCCTCCCGCCCCCGCAATAAAAAATGTTGAATAATTCCCACAGATTTTGCAGTGTAGTCTATGTGGCCAATATCTACAATCTCACAAATTTTCAAAAGGATCGGATAATAAATGGCCGAGTTAACAAAATGTTGCATACTTATCCGAGCCGCATGAGGTTATTAAACACTAATTGAACTGAGTAACGGCCGACTTTAACTTACGCTCTCGTTTTTATTAATTTTATGTTCTAACGATTCTAAAGCAAGAGCATGATTCACTCTTAATTCCTGCACAATAAAACTAAACGTTCAAGGAACAAAGCATCATAAATTCTATTCCGGTCTATGCATCAAAATGACGACCGACTTTGAGCTGCAGTCTTATTCACTATAATTTTTTTTGCGGATTTTTCAGTTATTTTGCTTATCTCTGAGTGAACATCATAAAAAAATATTCTATGTGTAATTAAGTTGATTAATCAATCAATTGATAAGATTACTGTGAAATATTGATAAGCAAATACAAAAACTCTATTATGAAGCAATTTTACTCAAGATTTAAATCTGGTTTTCCTTTCTGCTAGGCTCGTTTTTATGACTTGTCAGTTGCTTATTTTGTGGTTATAAACAAATTTGTTTGCGATAAGCCCGGAAGTTTCCGAGTGTCTGAAATAAATATCTAACTACCTGCGGGACCTCAAACGGCACGTGCAGCGCAAACAATTTCAAATGACTAACTTAATGTGAGTGCGTGAGGGGAGAGAGAGTTACAAGCTTTTTCACTTCAAGTCCTTGTCTGAATGCAACGAACCCAACACTTAACAAGCAGCTTCGCCTGGGGGCTAAGCGCAATTAGGATTATCCTGCTAAGGCAACAAAAGAGAGCGAAGAAACTTTTGACCCAATTTCGGACATCATAAATATTAAAGACAAAGGGAAAGGGCAAAGTGAAACAATTCCGGCGCTCAGCTGTTGTCAGCTGTCGGCGCATAAAATTCAATTAAAGCTCAGGACAAATGCAACTACAAGCACGACACAAGTTGTGTCGCATATTTCAGGCAGATAACGCGGCGTATGCGCAATGTCGGGCCATTTGTATGTTGAGGTCTACCTAAAAAATACATTGACAATTTGACAATGTTTGTTGTGTTTGCTCAGATAGTTGCACTGATAACTCAGACTTCTCTCTCGCTCTGTCTCGCTCTCTCTCTCTCTCTCCTCGAAGCACATTGTTGACCTATATTTGGGCATCAATGAAATGCAAGCAGCAGATGGAACAAAAGCAGAGACATTAGATGCCTCTACATTTCAATGCTATTGGCTTGAGTAAAAGCTGCTTGTAGTAGCGCGTCTCACTGGAGAAAAAGCTTGCTAAGGCCTAAGCTTAACGGACTGGAAGTGAAAGCTGTGGCGCACTCTCGCTCTTTCTTTTGGTTTCTCTGCAAACGTTTTTTGGTGAAACATTGTAGAAATGGGAAACATAAGTAAGGTACGCGAAATAAGTAAGAGATTACAGGAAAATTCGTTGATTAAACAACGCTCTGGAACCCTCTTTATTCCGTTTCGGCCTACTTTTGGGTATTCTTACTTATTCTTACTTATCACACATCGCACTGACTTTCAAAAAAAAAAGGAAAAGACTAAAAAAAAAGATTTATATTCTTTAATCAGGTAAAATATGTTTCAAATTAAGAACAATTTGTTCGTAAAGCTCAAATAATCTTCCACTTTCAGTGCAATTCGTAAGCTAAGCTATCTACTCCACTGGATTTTAGATAAAAGTATATGCATCGGTATCATTTATAGATCAAAAAAGAATAAAATTAGAATTTGCGGTTCTTGTTTAGTATTAAAGTTCTTTGGTAAAGCATTCAAGCATTGAGCTCTAAAACTTCTAAAAAAACAGTGCCGTATAGTGCTTAACATATCAAAAAAGATCTTCAAATAGAAAAACACTTTCGAACAGTGCTGCAAACCAAAAAAAATTGTCGGATCTCCGGTACACTGGTTCGAACCCAAATTAACGAATGGTTAAGGTTCGGAAATTTAAGGTTCGAGGTTATTGGGAGAAGGTTTTGGTTCGAACCTTGGTTCAACATTAATAATTGATGTGTTCTATGTGTTTTAAAAACAGCATTCGACCTAAAAACTCCCCAAATTGTACGGGAACCGAGTGGTTTTTGGTTCGGAATTGGTTAGTAGAACACATGGAAGTATTCAATATATAATTTAAAGTTAAGTGAAATTCCATTTCCTAGTTTACGTAGATTGCTTTTGAGAATGATTTAACAAGCTAGATATAACAAGAAACATTTAGGTGGGGATTTCATATGGAAATCTAAACGTTTTGCCAGATTTTTTTCCACTTTTCTGCCCATTTTGGGAGTCAGTCGCACCAAATAACAGATGAAGTTGGTAAACAGAAGGTCAAATTTTTGTGTCTATCAGTTTTGTTGAACAGAACCGAAATTTTAGGTTCGGAACAGGTTCAAGTTCAGCTTTGATTTCTAAAGAGGTCCGGTTCAAGGTTCGGTTCATAGTAAAATAAAAGTCGAAATTCCGGGTTCAAACCGGTTCGGTTCAAAGCCGGTTTGCAGCCCTGCTTTCGAATAATGATTTTCGTACTTAAATCAAAGATTTCCTGGTTTATTGAACTTATGGCTAATATTTAGGAACGCTAAATCAAGATCTCTAACATACATAATACATAATTTCGCTCTAAAAACCATTATTTACCATTTCAAAGAGCTCTGAAAATGAAAATTCCTGATTTAAGTACCAAATATCTTGATATTTAGTGTTAGTATAGTTTACATGGACTTTTTAATCTAACGAAAATAACACTCTAAAAAGTTCTTTAAGCTATACGAAGGTCTCCCTGATTATACACAAAAGATGGTTCCTTAATATGTGTGCCCTTAAAAGTATGCTACGTTCACAAGAATTAAAAATTTATTATATTTTTGCCTTAAAACTAAGCTATTTTGTATACCTTTTGAGGATTCTGTACTCAATTGACTCTTTTTTATGGCAAATTCTAAGAGCATTTATCATTAGATTTTGTTGTCGTTTGTTAATAAAGTGGTTGAAGGGAACGTTATAACATGTTTCTAAGCCATTTGTTTTAAATAGACAAATGTTAGAGGAAATAAATGTTGCATACTTTTATGGGCTTTGTGGCTTTGCCTATGTCAAATGTTTCGTTATGGTGGACACTTTAGCTCACACGTACACACGGAGTATATCTAGAAGTACTAAAATACCTTCTCCATCAAATTGGATCCACCTTTTGTAAGACTTTCATTCAAAAAGTAACGGTTCAAAAAAGTAATCAAAACATGAACCCCCAAAAACAGCTGAGATTTGACATAAGCAAACCAGAGAATCTATCACCGAGATTCATGTGTGTGAGCAAAGCTATTCTGATTGTTGTGGTTCAAGTGACACCTGGAAAATGATAACAGCTGGAGCACTCTCAGTCTCTCTGTTTAGAGAGCGAGAGTGGAACAAACTGGCATTGGCACAGTAATAGGACGAAACTGAGGAAAGGGTGTCAATGGAAATGCAAAACTTTATACACACGCACGAGGAGCGTACATTCGTACGGCGGCACTTTTTTTTGTAGGGAGCAAGCGGCAACCCAAGCGGCTGGCAGCTGGCAGCTTTTCAATCCAGTTCGAGTCACGCAGCGGAGTGGACCTGCTCTCACAACATTGCTCTCAGACTCTCGCGCGTTTCTCAACATTTGCCCAAAGCGTGCTGAAGTTAACGGTAAAGATATATTAAAGTTAACACTAAACAAGTGCAAAAACAAGTGTTGTTTCATTTTGGTTTCATTTCATTTGACTCTCAAAAGAAACATCCTACACAAAAGAAAAAAAAATGCCATAAATTATTCAAGGCATTCACTTTCGACCACAACAGAGAAATACCGAAACTCATTCATCAGTCGCACGAGAGCACTGCATCTGACCGCATCTACGCATCTCCAAAAAAATTCCATCAAAAAGAAAATAAATAGAAATAAATAAAACTTCGCGAGTGGCAGAAACCAGCGTCAAACAAGTCAATTAAACTAATTGTAATTAAATAACAATTGTGGACAAAAACGCACTCTCGAAGCTTTTCTTTCCGTTCTACTGATTGCAGGTGAGTTTGGGGATGGGATGAACACTAGATTTTTTAATGACCTATTTGAAAGTTGATGAGTTCAAAAAGCAATTGCATATGTACAGATACAGATAGCTAAGAACAAATTTCTAGGGTCAAGTGATCAACATTATATACAGGAATTATATTTATATTTTGTTAAAATTGTTGAAACTAGGAAAAACTGAAATTTTTTTGATGAACCTAAGATTGAATTAACTATTAACAAGAAGAGCTAAAACATTCTGATTTTGATAAAGTTAGGGAGTAACTTATTTATTCTTATTTCCAGAAATAAACCTTTTCTTTCTTATCTCCCAGAATTATCTCAGAGCGACACACTTCTTCCCGAAGGGAAGATCTCAGATTCACTTGTCTGATATCTTTTTTGAGTAATTTTAATGAAATATCAGACGAGTGAAAGTACAACTTTAAGATGTCTGTTGAAATGTCTTGTTTTCTACTTTTAATTTTAAAAATTTCAACAACTCCACTGCTCAACTGGGGGTCGTGAATACCCTAAATGTTCGTTTATAATTTACCCACGTGATTGCTTTCAATATCCAAACGTTAATGTAAGAGACCCAAATTTTGGTCTGGTATTCAGAATGCTGTATGAAAAATGTAGATATCATTTGGAAATGCGCTGCATTTAACTTTTTAACATGCCCCATTGTAATTTTTGTCATTTTTAACATGTAGTTTTCTACATTCTACGTTAAACTTTCAGTTTTCTACATTTGGCGTGCATTCTCTGTTTCCAACCCAACCTCCAACCTAAACTAATATTTTTATTGCTCGTGACTCTTAGAAATTCTATTATTGAGCGTTAAATGACCAGAATAGTGACAATGCCACATCAATTCGATTAGCAACTGGAAAGGGAAGTGAACGGCACTCATTGAAGCCACTGCAACTCATTTACCTGGTGGAGGAGTTGGACCAATCTGGTGCTTGACAAGGTCATGAGTGCATCAAACGACTTAAAGTACATGAAAGACATGCCTGTGCCAAGGTAAAATTCACATTTTATCGTATGCCAGGGCAGAGTAAACAGTTTGCACAGAGAGAAAAAACCTATTCAGAAAATAAGTTGGCTTTAATTCAAAAAAGGGACAAGATGTTCTATCAAATTTCTGTTTACAAAAATGTGCCAAGTGTTAATGAAATGAGAACGATTAAGTTCAACTTAACCAACTTAAAGAAAAGTAAAAGTTGATATTTAAACGAGCTTCCACAAATATGTGCATTGGCGCAGTGAGCTAAAACGTCGCCGTGGATGATTGCATAAGGTGTGGAGATCGACATTGCCAACAAAAATATTTCTTTCTGTCTTAAATACTTAAACCAAGGCATTTGGAGTGGGTGGGTGTAAGCCATGGATCATTATGGAATAATGGAGCTGAAAAATCATCCAAAATATGATCCTTTTTCATATCCTTTGGATGATTTTTCAGCTCCATTGGATGATTAAAAAGCTATTTAAGACATATCCTTACCAAATGGATACGGGCAATCATCCAATATATTTGGTTTTTTATCCATTTTTATACCCGTTACTCGTAGAGTAAAAAGGGTATACTAAAGTCGTGCAAATGTATGTAACAGGCAGAAGGAAGCATCTCCGATATCATTAAAGTATATATATTCTTCATCAGCATCAACAGCCGAGTCGATATAGCCATGTCCGTCTGTCCGTCCGTCCGTCCGTCCGTCCGTCCGTCCGTCCGTCCGTCTGTCCGTCCGTCCGTCCGTCAGTCCGTCCGTCCGTCCGTCCGTCCGTCCGTCCGTCCGTCCGTCTGTATTAACACCTAGATCTCAGAGACTAGAAGAGCTAGAGCAACCAAATTTTATACATAAGCTAGTATTGTCTGTAGGCAGATCAAGTTTGTTTCAAATTTTGGCCAAGCCCCCTCCCCGCCCCCGCAATAAAAAATATTGAATTACTCCCACAGTTTTTAAGATATCGAGCTCAGATTTTGCAGTGTAGTCTATGTGTTCAAAAGGATCGGATAATAAATGGCCGAGTTAAAAAATGTTGCATACTTATCCGAGCTGAGCTGAGTAACGGGTATTTCGAAGTCGGGCAGGGCCGACTTTAACTTACGCTCTCGTTATACTCTGTACCGTAGGTAATAGGCAGAAGGAAGCATCTCCGACCCCATAAAGTATATATATTCTTGAGATCAGCATCAACAGCCGAGTCGATATAGCCATGTCCGTCTGTCTGTCTGTCTGTCTGTCCGTATGAACGCACAGATCTCAGAGGTGGTAAGAGATAGAGGTTTGACATGTATGGGACTTATGCTTCTCCCGCCCCCGCAATTTAGAAAAAACGTCATATCTCCCACAGTTTTGAAGATAGATGGCTTGTTCCTTCTGGACATATTTAGTTATTAGGATAACTTATCGATCCGCCAAAGGAATGAAGAAGATCGGATGAACGGTTTTCGAGTTATGATCAAAAGACTGTTCGCTGCTACTGCAGCATCAAAATTTATGCTGAGCGTATAATTTTCTTGGTACAGAGTATGTTATAGTCGGGCTGCTTAAGACAAAGAGCTAATGCTTCTACACAGAGTGTATAAACCGAGCAGATTAGATCTTTTTTTGGCCTTTTTTCTCTTGTCAAATTATTTAATCTTTCTCGTAGAAATGTCTAAGCTGAGTGCATCAAGATTTCTCTATCTTAGCATCAAGTAAAAACTTTCTAACCGATATTAAAAACATATTGCAGTTTTAGATTCAGCTGTTGCCCCAATTGTTTGCGCATCCACTTTGTTTCTGCCTTTTTGCTGAGCTTAGAAAGTGGAATGGCGCACTCAAACCTCATTTAAATTTTAATTAGTTTGGTTTTGTTTTGAACAACTATTAATAAGTGCTTCATGCATTCTGATTAAATGCTGTTTCTACACAACTTGCGACTGCAAAGTTTGCTCTTCACATACGCTCAGGCAAGTGTGAGAATGTTTGAATGTTTGCATGCATTCACACCTGAAAAACGAATATTTAAGTTGACTCAGAGTTAGATAAGACAATACAAGTTTTCGCTTCGGCTGCTTGGGGCGTCTGCTGAAACAACTATCAAAAGATGATTTCTAAAAGTAAAAGTAAAAGAAAGTAAAAGTCCCATTTATTTCAAAATGTTTTCTCAGCAGAGGGAGTATTCCGAAAACAATAAAAATACAAAGCAAGTCACTTAAGGAAAATGGTCTCCCTGAGGCCGGCGCTGCAGCTGCATGAATTATTCCTAATAAGACAGTTAAAACGCAATCGTCAATGCAGAAGGCAATGCGATGGTTTTTTTTTTTTTTGCCATTCGGGCGCGGCCCTTAAGGAATGCGCTTGAAATGCTTTGAATGCGCGTGTGGCGTTTCTTTCAAATAGAAAGCGTCGGCAATGGGAATGCACGATGCTCAAGGACATTAACAGTGAAAGCAGCAGCAGCAGTGCTTTTTGACCCATTTCGGTACATTACTCAGTTTATGGCCAGGATTATGGCCCTAAGCTAGGAGGAAGTTTTCATTGAGTGAGGCCGGCTAGCGAGAGCTAATGTGCCATGCTTTGTATTTTTATGGGCAGACGAAACGAAAGCACTTGAAATTAATACACTGAGAGAATCGTTGTTTGAAGAGAGCCCCCAGCTACATTCTCAGTTGAATTCTTATTGCTGCTTCTCTTTTCCTCAGTGTTACTCATATCTGGCCCATTGTCTTTGGTCCTTTTTTGTCATTATGTGCTCTTGGTTAACATTTGCCTTTACACCAAGCATTTGTTTTACTTTTTCTTATTCGATTTCACTTTCTTGCTTTGCCCTGCGGCTTCATTCTTATTTGTTGATTTGATTTTCATGTTAATTTTGATAGGAAAGTTGGATCGATGTGAGGGAACAACATTACATACACTCAAGTGCGCCCAAGTGTCGCCGATGAAACAAATATTTACGATATTTATGCTAATTATGTGGGCGCCCTTTCTGCTCTACCAAAGGGCAAACGCTGCGTATGCGTAATATTTGACATTTATGCTGTATGTATTAGATGTTAAAGCTTTAAGCCAGGAGAAGCACAAATACAAAGGGCCAGATTTTTGACAAAACTTTTCTTAAAATAGACAACTCCCCGCTTACATAACGAAAACGATGTGAGTTTAGGGGGGGATGCTTAAATTTAGCTCGATTTGGGTTGCTACAATGTTGTAGGGTTTTGTGATAAATTATTCAAATGAAAAGCTTTTTGAGCACATATATAATTATTCGATTCTAGGTACTAAATACTCACAATTCAGTGATCAATACTCAGAACTTGATACTTCATACGCGGTACCTGGTAAGCCGTGCTTGATACTCAGTACTCAGCATTCTATATTCAATGATAAATACTTAGCAATCTACACTCAGTACTCGATACTCAATAATCGGTAGCCCGTTCCTCGGAACTTAAGTGCTGACCAAAATATATATATTCTAATCTAGATGCTCAAATCTCGGTAATAAGTTTAGTGATTATTATTGTTTATGTAGTCCTCAATGCTTGATACCAGAGCTGTAAGCTACAATTACCATTACAATTACCATTACAATTACCATCAGGGATGCAAACCACTCGAAAATTAGTACTGGTTCGGTTCAGTGGTTCAGAAAGATTCTAAACCACCGGTTCGGTTCAATACTTGGTTTTTGGAGCTTACTGAACCTCGGTTTCGGTTCGGTTCAGTGGTTCACAAAGGCACATTATGAAAGAATATGATTTTTTGTAGTAATGTGACTTTTCGAAAACTTTTGAAATTTAATTCCTATAATCCATTTGAATATCTTTAAAATCCATAGAAGAATGTCCAAAGTTTATTATGTCGGATTTCCAGAGGAATGCCTTTTCAAAAGAGAGAATGTCAGCTAGAAAAGAATACGTACCATGCATCCTACCTACCCTATTTATCATATTATATGAGAAAAAACTTCTGTCTAATATTGAATCAGGATAAGGAATTACCACAAAAAATTTAATATATTCTCTTCTAGAGGAAAAAATACAGATTACTGACAGGTATATGATTAGTTCGGCGGCATCGCTATATATTTAGAGCGTCGAACGAATTGTATGAAAATTATCTTCGGGAAACGATTCAAATACTCAAAAAATCTTTGGGTAGGGCAACCCGTTTTTATTTGTGGTTTTTGGTTCGGTTCAGCATATCTGAAAGAAAGTCGGTTCGGTTTGCGGTTCGGTTCGCCAGCTGGAATAAGCGGTTCGGTTCGGTTCAAAGCCGGTTCGGTTCAGAACCGGTTTGCATCCCTGATTACCATTACAATTACCATTACAATTACCATTACACTTACCATTACAATTACCATTACAATTACCATTACAATTACAATTACCATTACAATTAACATTACAATTACAATTACAATTACAATTACAATTAAAATTACAATTACAATTACAATTACAATTACAATTACAATTACAATTACCATTACAATTACCATTACAATTACAATTATAAAGATAAAAACTGGTCCAAAATTTGATTTAACCCAATTTGTTGCTGGCCCTTTAGACCATTTGCCTTAACCGCCATTAATTATCTTCAGCTGTGAACCCAAAAACAAGCCCCAAGGCAAACATTGACAATTACTTTGATTTACATCAAATTAAAAGCTATTTATGTATGCATTCAATTTGTAGTTGTCGGGGATAATCGCTTAAAGCCGTGTACGTTAATCACTGGAAAACATTCACACAAACACGTGTGCAGAGGGATGCAAACACATTGTAGCATTTACAGGCCATTTGTGTGTGCCCGAAGCGTAACCAATTAATAAGTAGTTTCACATCCTTGCATACTCATGCACAATAAATGATTAATGATTCAACCCATTGTCCCTGTCTATGGGTCAAGTCACTAAAGGTCGCTTAAGTATCCAAACGATGATGCCACACATTGCTTTTGCATAATTAAATTACGCTCAAATGGTAAGGCTATCCTTTTCTGTCACTCGCCTGTCCGCAGGAATTACTCCCACCATCTCAAGTCCGCTCAATGGTGTGTACGTTGGCTGCGGTTTTACACTGGATTGACATCGCCATTGCCGGGCTGGCCATCAATTTGCAAACCCACAACTACAACGACAACAACGGGCAATCTGAGTGTGAGGATTTGATTTCGCCATGAGTCCAATGAAGACAAATCGTTTATCTCAATTTTCAGTGGAAGCCAACCAAAGAACCTTTAGGGCCAAGGAGCAAGTATGTGACTTACTTGAAACGAACAAGAATTGCATTGGTAAGATTTATGAGCTTCTTACTAAGAATTGTTTCTAAACGGTAGATAAACCCTAAAAGAACTCAACTTTAATGGGAATAGTTCAGTTTTTTCATGGAATTTAACATATTTTTGCATAAAAGATAGCCTCTCGTTAAATAATAATCCAATCCTTGTCTTTAGTTCTCTAAACAATCAAGTCGTTCCAATAGCCAGCCAGCCAAAAATAGTTTTTCAAAACAAGCCACTGCACATTCAAAGTCCTTTGAATCACAAAGGCGCATCTTTTCAGGTATATTATGAACCGCAAAGCTGCAGTTCAGCCCTTGGCCACATGCACACTGAAAGCGCATTCAGGTCAAAAACACACGCAGAAGGGGAAAGAGAGAGGGTGAACGGGTGACTGGGTGAATGGGTGACTGGGAGACATCTCCATTTCAATAAGCAAAATGTCGAAAAGTGGTCGCTTGTTATGGCCAGTGCCACAGCGTGTACGTGTATATGCAAATGAATTTTATTGTAATTTCTGGCATAATTACTTATCCCACAGATAATGGAAACGAGACAAGAGCCCGCCCGGGGAGGTGAATGGGGGACAGAGCAGAGTCAACTATTATCTATTTGCATAATCCCCAGCCACTAAGCCAGCAGGCGAATGTCGAGTTCTAAATGGCATTAGTCCTTGTCCCAAGCAAGTTGAAAATGCATTTAATATTTAGTACAGTTTGAGCGGCAGTTGACATAGCCCAGTCTATGAAATGTATTAAGTTTGTAAATTAATTACAATTTCCTGTAAACAAAGAACCCCGAGTAAATCCTCAAACAAACTACAAACGTTCTTGATTGCTGAAAGAAAAATAGAAACAAAAGCGGCATAAACAAAGCGCACAGCATGCAGGGGAAGACTATGCAAAGCGGAAGCCGCAAGAACCATTTGAGTCCATTAGCTGTTAAGCCAATGACAGTGCCGCACATCGTAATAATGTCGTCAGCTTGTGGCTCACCTGCAAAACTGAGCCATTTTGCCGCCACCACCACCCCCCAGACCCATTTATACATTCATCCCCGCTCCATCGCCTCCGCCCTGGATAAACATTTTGCAAAGTTGACCCCTGCAGTGCGCGAGCGGCGGGGCAGCGGGCCAAAACGGCAACTGTTGAAAGTCCAGTTGGCTGGGGGGGACTGAAACTGGGGCAACAACTCTGGGTTAGAGCGACAAACCGGAAATGTGCATTTCATATGCGAGCGCCATGTTTAATTTTATAATTACGTGAACATGAAATGTGGCAGGCAATTAGCTGGCAGTGCCTCACAAATTTGTGCCATTACCTGAGCGAATCGCTTACAAATGGGGCCACCCCACCCTCCCCACTCTCAGATGTATACAAAACCTGCCAATGCAAAGCGGAAATCTGATTTGTGTGTTTCCAGCTTTTAGAGCTGGCGGAAACGGAAGTTGTTCGCATGTCGAATCAGCAGCACGGAACAAAAGCGAAAAAAAACAAACCAGGATATGCAATTCATTAATAGATAAATATGCCACACAGCTTATTTCGGCTGTGCAAATCCAGCAATTAGATAAATTCACATCACCCAAATTTCAGCTTTATTCAATTTTCATTAAGTTCTTGGGAAATTGCTGCAGGATTTGTATTTAAAAAAAAGTGTGGCCTACTTTTTGGGGCAATTTTTTCTAAAAGTGGAAATGAATAAAACAATTTCACTTAAATTGCATATAAAAGTTCTTGACTTCTTGTGGCCTGATTTGAACACGGATGCTTTTAACTCTTAACAGAAATCCATCTGTGGAGAAAGGTCAGCAGCTGGACTCGTGTTCGTGAGAAGTCGCGGTGAAGCTGACTCCAAGCTGACCAAGACAGCAAGAAAACAAACGTCAGTTGAGTTGTGTTCCTGGAAAAAAACACTCCTTTGGTTTTTTTAAGCCTTAACAAGCAGAGAAACTTTTATCAGCTTTCTTCAGACTCAAGACTGGTTTTTACCATTTGAATAGAATTGAAAAGAATCTCTAGATTGCTGGTTTTGAGAGGGAAGGACAATAAAATAGTCAGTGTGGAATTGCAAATGTAATTTATTCTAGATTTGAATGTTGTTGTTGTAGTTATTGATCTGCATACATTGAATTATAAGTGTTTAAATTAGTTTGATTAATAACATGCCTGCCTGTGGGTTAACAAAAAAATATATAAATATAGTTCCAATTTAATTTTTGATGTTTTCTCCATATTTTTTTACCCTTGCAAAGGGTATTATAATTTTGCCCAGAAGTTTGCAACGCATAGAAATATTCATTCCGACCCCGTAAACTATATATATTCTTGATCAGGGTGACGAGCTGAGTCGATTGTCTGTTTCTACGCGAACTAATCCCTCAGTTTTAAAGCTATCGAGCTGAAATTTTGCACAGAGTCTTTTTTTTTGCTGCACTCTACTAATATGTTGGAACCGACCGAATCGGATGCCTATATCTCATAGTTCCCATAGGAACAATCGGTCGGAGAACTAGTTTTAGTATGAAAAACTTTTTTCTTTTCAATGGAAACGTCTCCAAACTTTGTAATCGTAGGTTTTCTATGTTTTTTTTATAATTCTACCAAGTTTTATTAAAATCGGACAACTATATGCTATAGCTGCCATACAAAAGATAGGTCTAAAAAACAGTCTTAGTTGAAAAAACTTTTTTGTTTTTAATGGTAGCATCCTGCAATTTTGTATTTGTTTGTTTTACATGCTTTCACATAATTCTACAAGTTTTTGTCCAAATCGGATGACTATATCATATAGCTCCCATACAAACGATCGGTCGGAAAATGGGAAAAAGAGTATTTTTTGAAAATATTTAAGCAAGCACTTGCAAGGGTATAAAAACTTCGGCACAGACGAAGTTAGCTTAGCTTTCTCGTTGTTGTTGTTGTTGTAGGGGTAGAGTGGGGAGTTTTTGGGGCTAGTGGGGATCTGAGTGTGTGTGTGTGAAAGTGTGTGTGCTGTGTTTCTAAACCAAATTTAATATACCTTTCGAAAAGTTGATTTTTTAGCCATTATGATCAAATTTTAGACCAAGCTGAGCATGTTTGACAGTAGCAAGCAAAACGGTAACAGCTGAGCTGCCAACAACAGTGTTGTATGTATTTTTATACTCTGTACCGTAGGTACATAGAGTATTATAAGTTTGTGCAAAAGTATGTAACAGGCAGAAGGAAGCATCTCCGACCCCATAAAGTATATATATTCTTGATCAGCATCAACAGCCGAGTCGATATAGCCATGTCCGTCTGTCCGTATGAACGCACAGATCTCAGAGATGGTAAGAGATAGAGGTTTGACGTGTATGGGACATATGCTTCTTATGTCTGCAGGCAGATCAAGTTTATTTTCAATTTTGGCCACGCCCCCTCCCGCCATACGTCATATCTCCCACAGTTTTGAAGATAGATTTGGTTTGGGTAGGATAGGTTTGTTCCTTCTGGACATATTTAGTTATTAGAATAACTTATCGATCCGCCAAAGAAATGAAGAAGATCGGATGAACGGTTTTCGAGTTATGATCAAAAGACAAAATTTCTTGGTACAGAGTATGTTATAGTCGGGCTTGACCGACTTTCTTTCTTGTTCTTCTTATCTTTTCTGATAAGCTTTAAGGCAATTTTCATTTCCTCTCACTTGTTGTCTAAAGCAAACAAAAGCACAATTTGGGAAAACAATTTTGTAATTAGTTTGCTAAAAAGCAAAAAACAGGTATAAACTAAAGTTTACCAAAAAAAGTTTGTCTAAAATTCACATAAACTAAAAACAAACTACGGGGAAAGGCCATGTGCTCTCAACTAAGTTTCAGCATTTTTTTTTTTTGGAATTTTGCTTAAATGACAAACGTAGAGTTTTATGGCAGGCAGACGACAGAGTGGAGGCAGCAATTCCGCTTTGAGCCTAATTCTGAGAGCTGGGGAGTATCAATTCTAACCTGTCAACTGTCGCTGTTGCTGTCGCCTGTCAAATTCAGTTAAGTTAACATCACAAGCTGCCAATGTTAAGTGAAATGCGATGCGCACCTTGAACGATATTTGAGTTAATTTTATTGCTGACATTTGTAAAATGTCAACGCCTACAATCTGTGTCGTGTGTCTCCTTTGATTTCGTGAAATTAGCAAAAGGTCATGTCTTGACCTTTGTTTTTGGGGGGAAATAATACAAAACGGGGCCATAAATATGGCCAGCAGTGGCCTAGTCGATAATCTCTTCAAAGTTTTTTAATGAATGACAGGCAAGCACATAAACCAAATTCAGACCACACCCACACGCCCCCACACACATAAAGAGAAAGCAGCCGTAAGCCTCAAGCGAAGGCCAACTTTGACCTTTTTGCGTAAAAACGAAAAGTGAAATAAACAAACAAATTGAAGCCAACACACAGAAAACAAGCGTGTGTGTGTGTGTGTGTGTGTGTGTGTGTGTCTTGGCGCCTGAATGTTGGGGCGTGGCCGTAATCCCTCTCACCCCCCACAAAAAAAAGGGCTTAAAATAAACATTTCTGTTCCAGCAGCAGCGAGTCAAAGTTAAAGGGCCGCCGCCTTACACATAAATCAGCGAAGAAAGAAAAGCATTTTGTCGATATAAAAACAATGCCAGAAAGAAAAAATGGATCGAAATGCCAATGGTATTCAATTGTTGGGAGCTTGGGTGGGGGAGAGACCTAAGGCTTCTTACTTAATACTTAAGCCATTCGCCTTAACCCAGGTCAAGATTTTGTGGAAAGCTCAAGGTTTCATTTGTCATTTCGCCTACTAATTTCCCATTTTAACTTTGCTCATTTATCTGCTGTGTCTAAACCAAAAACAATCATCAACCATAAATCTTCATGGTTCAGTGGAAACAGATGACTGTCCAGCAGCTGTCAGAAACGGAACAATGGGCCCGCGCTGACAGACAGACCAAATTTCGCGCGATGATCCGGCGGCAATGTGTGGCGGTGTCTCTGGCAATTATGCGGCTTAATTGAAGTATTGTTCTGGCTCTGGTTCTGCTTCATTTCAGAAGAATTGTCTAATTAACTGCGGCAGCCACGCGCCGGAAATGTGCCAACTTTCAGCCGGAATCGGTTAATTAAGGTCCTTACCGGCTGGCGGGGTTGGTACTCAAAACTGAGCCTAGTCAAATTGGTGTCAGGGTTGAATCGGGATCCACAGAACTATCATTTTATCATTTTACTTTTGGCCCAAACTACATAAATAACAAAATCCAACAACAACGTTTCAATTTTGACAGCAAACTTTGCCCCGAGGCGGATATAAAAAAAAAATATAATAATAAAAAACGTGTGAGCAACTCAAAGAGATTTCTGCTGAATTCAATTTGCCGTGCTGCAAACAACAACAACAAAAATTGGAAAATAAAAAAAAGTACAAGTAAACGTCAACAAGGACATCCATGCCAACTGGCAGGCAGGCAGGCAGGCAGGCGAGGCAGCGTGGCTTGCGAAGGTGGACAGACATTTTAATAAAAAAATATTTATATCAATTTGATCAACACTTTTGTTTGCTCAATTCCCAATGCACAACTCATGGTTTATTTATTTGGGATTAAAATTAAGTTGAAAAACAAGATTGATTTTGGTGTAAAACCATATATTTTCCTAGAATCTCGCTTGCTTTGCTTCATATCAATATAATATAATCAAATTTCGATTAATGGGGGGGGTGGGGGAAATGCCAATGGAGATATAAACTGCCTCCGTTTGAACCAAATATGTATATCTTATATTCCTTGTCTATTTTCGAATGCTTTTATGGGTCCCTCCTACCCATTTCCAAATCTATTTTAAAACCATTTTTATTTTATCTCTCACAATCAGAAAACCCTTTTTTGACCACAACAAATTGCGATTTGGCTGCGTTGAATACCGATACGTTTGCCCATAAAGCTGTCATGTGTTGTGTTACCAAACGAATTGGGAATGAAACCCAATCGATTAGCAAACAAGTGGCGAATTTGAAAGCACCTGATTTATAGTGCGATATTGTAAAAGTAAATGAAAGCCGGAGCCCAGCTGATAATTCATAAGACCGTTCGACGCCTAATATAACTTTTAACTATACAGCTAAGTTTTGAAAGATTTTTGTAAACACTCAACGAAAAGAGAAGCCTAGGGATTAAGGTTAGGCAACTGCCTAGTATGTCAAAGTCGGACTTGACCGACTTTCTTTCTTGTTTTTAAGTAAAATAGTCACCTAAATATAAGGTCACTTTTCCGAAACGTTCGTAATCTCAGTGTAAGCTTTGAGCTGTCGACTCAGGCGTAGAACATCGCCTAAGAACGTAGAGGATAAGAGTTCGAGTCAATTTGAAGGAGTATTACCAAGGAAAACCTAAAAAGTTAAGCTTGTCAGACACTCTTAAAGGGTTAAGATGTTTTTGTCTTATTTTTACCCCCATTATTCGCGAGGTTATAAGTGGAACTACTAAAAAGCTACTATAGCTTCTATATCGAATTGAACAATGTTGCAGCCAGCTTACGTATAAGTCATCATTGGGCTTTTGTCCTGTAGGATGTGTCGTTTAGCTAAAGTGTATTTTTTTTGTTCCGAATATTGGTTATTCCAATTGGTGGAAATTTGGCTGCTGCAACCGGATGAAACCATCACAGTCCAACCCTACCGAACTTAATTGATGCGTTTGAGCCGTTTTGAAGCAAAAAAGCCAATATACAAGCAAAGGCACTACAATGCTATTTTGAAATGAGCATGAAAACTTTCTGCCATTTACATTGAAACGCTGAAGTGGAAAGTCTTATGCCAACCGATTGATAGCCCAGACATAGCCCTTTCCAACTTAAAAGATCGCCTTAAAAAAGGGGTCAAAGGCGATATACAATTTTTATATCCTTGCAAAGGGTATTATAACTATGCCCAGAAGTTTGCAACTCACAGAAATATTCATTTCCGACCACATAAACTATATATATTCTTGATCAGGGTGACGAGCTGAGTCGATTGTCTGTTTCTATGCAAACTAGTCTCTCAGTTTTGAAGCTATGGAGCTGAAATTTAGCACAGAGTCTTATTTTTGCTGCACACTATTAATATGTCGAAACCGACCGGTTTGGATGACTATATCTCATAGCTCCCATAGGAACAATTGGTCGGAAAACTAGTTTTAGTATGAAAATCTTTTTTCTTTTCAACGGAAACGTCTCCAAACTTTGTAATCGTAGGTTTTACATATTTTTTTTTATAATTCTACCAAGTTTTATTAAAATCGGACAGCTATATGGATTAGCTGCAATACAAAAGATAGGTCTGAACAAGAAAGAAAGTCGGTCAAGCCCGACTATAACATACTCTGTACCAAGATATTTTGTCTTTTGATCATAACTCGAAAACCGTTCATCCGATCTTCTTCATTCCTTTGGCGTATCGATAAGTTATCCTAATAACTAAATATGTCCAGAAGGAACATGCCATCTATCTTCAAAACTGTGGGAGATATGACGTTTTTTTCTAAATTGCGGGGGCGGGAGGGGGCGTGGCCAAAATTGAAAATAAACTTGGTCTGCCTGCAGACATAAGAAGCATATGTCCCATACACGTCAAACCTCTATCTCTTACCATCTCTGAGATCTGTGCGTTCATACGGACAGACAGACGGACGGACAGACGGACATGGCTATATCGACTCGGCTGTTGATGCAGATCAAGAATATATATACTTTATGGGGTCGGAGATGCTTCCTTCTGGATGTTACATACTTTTGCACAAACTTATAATACTCTATGTACCTACGGTACAGAGTATAAAAACAGTCTTAGTTAGAAAATCTTTTTTGTTTTTAATGGTAGCATCCTGCGATTTTGTATTTGTTTGTTCCTCATGCTTTTACATAATTCTACTAATTTTTGTCCAAATCGGATGACTATATCATATAGCTCCCATATAGCTCGATATAGCCATGTCCGTCTGTCTGTGTCCGTATGAACGCACAGATCTCAGAGATGGTAAGAGATAGAGGTTTGACGTGTATGGGACATATGCTTCTTATGTCTGCAGGCAGATCAAGTTTATTTTCAATTTTGGCCACGCCCCCTCCCGCCCCCGCAATTTAGAAAAAACGTCATATCTCCCACAGTTTTGAAGATAGATGGCTTGTTCCTTCTGGACATATTTAGTTATTAGGATAACTTATCGATCCGCCAAAGAAATGAAGAAGATCGGATGAACGGTTTTCGAGTTATGATCAAAAGACAAAATTTCTTGGTACAGAGTATGTTATAGTCGGGCTTGACCGACTTTCTTTCTTGTTTGAATATAAAAACTTCGGCACAGGCGAAGTGTGCTTGGCTTTCTCGTTTTTATACCCTGTTCCCATTGAAAATGGGAAAAGGGGGATCATGACGTTGTGCGAATGTATGTAACAGGGAGAAGGAACATTTTCCGACCCCATAAAGTATATATATTCTTGAGCAGCATAAACAGCCGAGTCGATATAGCCATGTCCGTCTGTCCGTCTGTCTGTCTGTATGAACGCGTCGATCTCAGAGACTATAAGAGATAGAGCCATGAAGGTAGATTTATGCTTTACGCAGATTAAGTTTGTTTCAGATTTGGAAAATTCCCACCCGTCCCCCTTTTATCCCCAAAAAACCAAGACCTCCTCTAGAAATCCTAGACCTAAACAACCGTCAGATACACAATTTTCAAGTTAGAGCCTCGTGGTTTAGTATGCATCAAGCTAGGCCCAATATCTATCTATTCTGAAAAGTACAATCAGATCGGACAAAAAACTCCGGAGCTATAAGCGAACCAGTTGAGCTGATAAGAGCACCCCTCCAGTTGTTGATCAGGACTAGAAAAAAGTGTTGCCTACATTTAGGATGACATTTTGTTACAAAAAAATAAATGAAAACAAATGAACAGGGTATTTTGTTATCGGGAAACTCGACTGCAGCGCCCTTACTTGTTATATTTATCAGAACTATCCCGAAAGGACCGTGCACAAACTCATACATATTTCTTTCTTTCTTTATTGTCTAATCATCCTAACGCTCCAAGAACATTATTCTTCATATTCTTCATTTCATTAAAAGGCCTCTCATGTTGTTCAATACGAACTATAAATCAAATTACTTATTAGATATTGGCTGGTGTGAAAAATCCCAATTAAAACGAGAGCGTAAGTTAAAGTCGGCACTGCCCGACTTCGAAATACCCGTTACTCAGCTCAGCTCGGATAAGTATGCAACATTTTTTTTTTTTGAAAATTTGTGAAATTGTAGATATTGGCCACATAGACTACACTGCAAAATCGGAGCTCGATATCTTAAAAATTGTGGGAGTTATTCAATATTTTTTATTGCGGGGGCGGGAGGGGGCGTGGCCAAAATTTGAAACAAACTTGATCTGCCTACAGACAATACTAGCTTACGTATAAAATTTGGTTGCTCTAGCTCGTCTAGTCTCTGAGATCTAGGTGTTCATACAGACGGACGGACGGACATGGCTATATCGACTCGGCTGTTGATGCTGATGAAGAATATATATACTTTATGATATCGGAGATGCTTCCTTCTGCCTGTTACATACATTTGCACGACTTTAGTATACCCTTTTTACTCTACGAGTAACGGGTATAAATATAAAGGAAGGGAAATATATCCCAAGCAAACTTTCACTGGAAGGAAAATAAATAAACAATTATCAGCTGGCACTTGACTGGATTCAAGTGGCATTAATATTTGCCTAAACGCTTGAATTGTCAACTTATTCTATATTTTTATAGAAAATTTAATTGACTTGAAAAAATAGTTTAGCTAAAATGTAAACAAATTTCAACAGGACTTAAGGGTAATTGAAAAGTTGAACTACTTAAATCAAGTAATTGTTTCTAGCTGGAAAAACTATAGGCGACGACTGACTAAAAACAAATGTAATCAGCATTCCCAGCACTGAGTAAAACCTTGGGGCCTTAAATATGTAAAAATTCGGCAACATGCGCCTACTTTTCTTGCAGTGTTCAAAACTCATTGAGCGCTGGTCAACATTTTTTATACAAAAATAGTTGAGATAAGAAGCTCGATTTATGTTCCACCTTGCCAACTGCAACTTCCTTGTGGGCAATTGCAAATGTCACCAGTTGTGCAATCAAACCAAGCGTAAATAACAGCGTAAAAACACCAAAAAATAGTGGACAGACCTCCGGAAAAAACGGAGAAATTTAAAAGACCCTATGCCCTACCAGGGATGGGGATGGGGGGTGGAGAGACGGATGAAGGTACCGCCTGCATTTCCGTTGCATGCGCCAACTTCAGTGCCGGTCTTCGTCCGTTTTTATTGCATCCGGTTTGGCTTGGTGGCCACCAGATGTTGCGGTCGGTCGCTGTGACTTTGTCATTACCGGTGCATTCTCGGACCAGGCATTTGCCTTTGTTACACATTTTCTGTACGTTTTCCTCTTACCATAAGTTGGCCACAATTTTATTGATTTGTTTTCGTTTTTTTTTTTGGTTTTTTTTTTGAGAATTTTCATTTAATTTGCAAATTCTTTTGCCATTTTGTCAACGAGTTTTCACTCTATTTAATTTCACCGAATCAACAAACATACTCTTCTCTGTGTACAGTGGGCGTCCATTTTCCAAGCGGACTTGTGCGAAACTGACCAAAATGACCACCGAGGCTTGTTTATTTGCATTTCATTTGCCACGATTTTGCCTGGTGGTCGTTTTTCTTTGCCATTACCATTCCCATTACCATTACCATTGTCAATTGGCATTGGCATTTATTTTGCGGCCCCAGCTGAGGGGATGAGATGGCGGAAGTAGACAAATGCGACAGATGAGTGGATTCTTGGGCGGCTTACATGGCTGGGCCCATTAAGGTTTGGGGGGAAGTTCCTACAGAAATGGCAAGTGTTTCAAAAGCGACACCCCGATTAATTACTTAAGTAAATGCTATTAACTAACAATTTTCGCCGTGTTGTAACTCTGACCTTATAATTAAAACCTACCAGCAACAACAACAACAGCAATAATAATAATAATAACAGAAATTTACCACGCCCACCACAATTAGCACGCAGCCCAAATTGAGCAACAAAATACGCATAAAAGTTTTCGCTTGGCACGAAATTATGAGTTTACACGCAACATGAACTGTGTAAAAGAAGCCTTGAAAGTTTTCACTCAAGTGCCGGGCGCCATATGTAAGTCCCCAAATGGGTGCGGTTAGCACTCCCCACCATCCTCTCGCCTTCGCTGCCAAACTAGGCAAAGTTGAGACAAATCACGCTGACTGCCTCAACATGACAGCTAAAGGCCCGCCCTACCCTCTGGTAGTTGTCCTTATTCAACTTCAAGGCAAACGGATGATAAATGAACATGCTGAAAGTGACACAGATTTTGGTCAACTGCTGCAGCAGCAGCAGCAGCAGTTGATTTTGGGTTTTCAAACCGTCATACGCAGCGTATGAGTAATTTGTGTGCGTATGTGTGTGTCTGTTGTCGCATTATTGACAATTTTATTAGACCATTTTGTTTTTATAATGCGCTGCTCCCCCCCATAAAGCACAACTCGTTAATTCCGCGCCACATTTGTGGAAACATTTTGAATTGTCATCAGAGAGGGGAGGAGGAGCAGAGGCGGAGTTGGTTGATGGGGCGTTTAAACATTATTTGATAAGCAGCTTGGGGAATTTGTGAATTAGCCAGCTGCTGCTTGTCAACACTTGATTATCACAATTTTATGTGTTGAATTTCAAATTCATTTTGGTTAATCGACTGACACGCACATTCGATGCTGAAGTGGATGAAAGTGCCCGGAAAAGTCTCATTGGTAAATATTTCGTGTTTTTCTAAGATTGAACTCAATTCAATTCTACAACAAGAAAGAAAGTCGGTCAAGCCCGACTATAACATACTCTGTACCAAGAAATTTTGTCTTTTGATCATAACTCGAAAACCGTTCATCCGATCTTCTTCACTCCTTTGGCGGATCGATAAGTTATTCTAATAACTAAATATGTCCAGAAGGAACAAGCCATCTATCTTCAAAACTGTGGGAGATATGACGTTTTTTCCATATTTCGGAGGCGGGAGGGGGCGTGGCCAAAATTAAAATAAACTTGATCTGCCTGCAGACATAAGAAGCATATGTCCCATACATGTCAAACCTCTATCTCTTACCATCTCTGAGATCTGTGCGTTCATACGGACAGACGGACAGACGGACATGGCTATATCGACTCGGCTGTTGATGCTGATCAAGAATATATATACTTTATGGGGTCGGAGATGCTTCCTTCTGGATGTTACATACTTTTGCACAAACTCATAATACTCTATGTACCTACGGTACAGAGTGTAAAAATATATATGAAAGTACCTATATTTCATCCGGCTGACTAAAAACTTGGTTTTGTGAGAAAAATATGCGAAATAATTTGTCAAAATTGCCTGTTCTCCTACTCTATGGAAAGATTAAGCTCAGCCTTGGACGTATGTTCGCTGTATGGCTGATCAATAATTGAGAAAAACAATACTTTTTAAAGGATTTTTAAACAAATTAACATGCAAAACGTAAGCTCCGTCATATAAAACCTGAACAAAACTAATTAAAAATGAGATAAATAAAATTATATTACGCATCCGCCACGTGGGCCCATTTGGAAAATGAGGTTTAAAACGTTTTTCCAAATGATATGCCTAAAATTTCGCCTTCCAGCCAAGTGTTCATTGCATACATGCAGAGACTGTTGATGGACTTGACTGACTGTTGATGATTGAAACAGCTGTACGATCTATCAGCCTCATTTGCAGTGTTGTGTGTCTCTGTTTAAAGTTGTGCGGAAGCATCACATAACCTCGAGCCGGCTAAAACTGCAGGTTTACTTAGCATTAGGGTGAAGAATTTAAGAATGTATGAAAATATCCCATAATTTCCAAAATCTAATTCTCATCCGAATAGCTTGAAACTGAGTTTAGAAGCTTAAGGGGGTATTCTAGTCTAAAAAAGCCTATTTTTTATTTTTTTTTAAATCAGTAAAATATATATAGCGTCCATTTTTATTCCCTTGCAAAGGGTATTATAATTTTGCCCAGAAGTTTGCAACGCATAGAAATATTCATTTTCGACCCCATAAACTATATATATTCTTGATCAGGGTGACGAGCTGAGTCGATTGAGGTTTGTCCGTCCGTCTGTCCGTCTGTCTGTCTGTTTCTACTCGAACTAGTCTCTCAGTTTTAAAGCTATCGAGTTGAAATTTTGCACAGAGTCTTATTTTTGCTGCACACTACTTCTATGTCGAATCCGACCTTATCGGTTGACTATATATCATAGCTCCCATAGGAACAATCGGTCGGAAAACTAGTTTTAGTATGAAAAACTTTTTTCTTTTCAATGGAAACGACTCCAAACTTTGTAATCGTAGGTTTTATATGTTTTTTTATAATCCTACCAAGTTTTATTAAAATCGGACAACTATATGGTATAGCTGCCATACAAAAGATAGGTCTGAAAAACAGTCTTAGTTAGAAAAACTTTTTTGTTTTTAATGGTAGCATCCTGCAATTGTGTATTTGTTTGTTTCTCATGCTTTTACATAATTCTACAAATTTTTGTCCAAATCGGATGACTATATCATATAGCTTCCAAACGAACAATCGGTCGGAAAATGGGAAAAAGTAATTTTTGAAAATATTTAAGCAAGTACTTGCAAGGGTATAAAAACTTTGGCACAGACGAAGTTAGCTTAGCTTTCTCGTTTTTTTTATATTTTGATCATTAAAAATGTTTACATAATACTAGTTCGGGCCATAGAGGAATGTAGTTATAAGAAAGACCCACACAAAATTTCAATTAAATCGGTCCAATGGAACTTGAGGTATGTCAAACGTGAAGGAAAAAGTAATATCGAGAAAAACGCGTTCAAAGTTGCAACAGTACTGTATATAAATGTGCGTGGAACTTGGAACATAACTGGATTGGCATTTCCGTGTGTACTTGAGAACATGTAGATTATTTTTTCAAAACTCGAGACTAGAATACGCTCTTAAGAATAGTTTCAATGTAAGTTTTCCTTTAACTATAAACCCACTTTTGGATTCTACACCAAATAGATCAGGTAGTATTTCATATCTTCTGCCAAAAATCCATCTCATTTGCTGTATTAAACTCAGGCACCAATTTTGTTTTGCTACTCAAGTAGGCTTTGACTGCTACAAATATGCCTTAGCTCTGAATAAAGTAAAATAAATTCTCACTCTTAAACTGGCAGTCGCTGGAACTGGTCGCTTTCGACTTTGTTATAGTTTTCTATTATTGCCAAATTGCTTTCTTCTTTTTGAATGTTGGAAATTCATTTCTGTGTATGGTTTTACTTTTAGAGCTATTTCTTGTTATGAATTACCCACGACTGGCTTTGAAGTTTCGGTTTGACAAATGCCGGACAGTTTTTATAGTCTAGTTTCTTAATTATATTTTCCAATCCAATTCAATTTTAGCAATTTTCTTCCTTCTTTAAGACCATAACCTCTAAATGATATACTAGTGGTAATGTACTGTAAAGTAGTAAAGACAAATACCTGACGGTGTTTATAGTCTAGTTTCTTAATTATTATCCAATTCAATTTTAACAATTTTGTTCCTTTAAGACCATAACCTCTGAATGATATACTAGTGGTAATGTACTGTAAAGTAGAGGACAATGTAGTCCATCAAATAGTTATTTTTATGATTATTTTTTTCAGTTTTTGGAATTTTCTGCGGAGTAAATAAGTTGAAATTTCTCAGAAAAATGTATTGATTGCCTGTTGAAATTTAAATAATATTAACTTAGGAATCTGCGTTTTGCACTTGGGAAAGACGGTCTATTCTTTTGGTATATCTAAATATAACGTTCTTTGCTTTGCACTTCGAAAGAATTTGAAATATGTTTCTTAACCCAAGTCGGAAATTAACACAAAAAATAACAATTAAAATTATTTTAATTTGAAACTTTCAAATGAAATCAAACGACTACTCAGTTTTATAGTAAAGTCAAGTCAACTAAAACCACTAAATGGTCATTAGTCAACAGTAACAAAACAACTAATGCCTATAATTTTGTTCATCAAATCATATTTTATGTTAACTATTTTATTTTTAGTGTTTATGATTTGTGTTTAAAGTCACGCTGATAGTTCTAGTCGATCTACAAATATTGATTAAATGAAAGTTTGGTTTTTTAGTCAAAATCTTATATTTAGTCAGCAATTCAAACCCTGCTTTAAAGTGAATTTTAGGTCACAAAAACCAAATTGCTTGAAATCTTGCAACTACTTTTTTCTGAGCTCCAGCAATTTACGTGTAGAAACGGAAGGCGAAAGACTGCAAAAAAGCCATGAAAGGGGCGACCGCCACATCTGCTGGCGGATATTCTGGCGTTTGATGTGACCAACTGGTGCCAGCTCGCACAAGACAAAAGCGAGTGGTGGGCATTAATTGCAGCGGCTGAGACCGTCAAGCGATAATGATTGAAATGTCGCGCCAAAGAAGCACAAGACATCATACTAAAGGGTGATTTTTTAGCTATAATCTTTTTGGCTTAAACTGCTCACGCACGTTTCGTGTTTTGTTTCACTGTCAAACATGTTCAGTTTGGTCTATAATTTAACCATGAATCGTCTTACAAACGAAGAACGCTTGCAAATTATTGAATTTTATTATCAAAATGCGTGCTCTTTTAAGAAAGTTCTTCCATTTTATGGTCTGTTTAATCGACCCACTGAAGCGGCTATTCGAGCTATTGTGACTAAATTTCTCACCAAATTTACATTGTTGGACATTAAACCACCAACACGATTCAACAAGACGGTGCCATGGACTTATTGAGAGGCGAGTTCGGTGAACATTTTATTTCACGTTCGGGACCGGTCAATTGGCCGCCTAGATCGTGCGATTTAACGCCTTTAGACTATTTTTTGTGGGGCTATGTTAAAGCTTATGTCTATACAGACAAGCCCGCTTCAATTGACGCATTGGAAGACAACATTGAAGCATTTATTCGTGAGATACCGGCCGAAATGTTGGAAAGAGTATGCCAAAATTGGACTAAGCGGATGGACCATTTGAGGCGCAGTCACGGTCAACATTTGCATGAAATAATCTTCAAACATTAAACTATATGGACCGTGCTATCGATTCAAATAAAGATTTCATGCATTTTTCTGAATTTTATGGGTTTTTTTTTTGAAAACCTTTCCTATAGCTCTTTAAAAATCACCCTTTAAATACCATGAAAGAAGAAATTGGAGTCATTGAAATTTTGTGGATACGGCAGATTCAGTTCTTGCCTTCTACCTTCTCTTTCGAATAGAACCGAACAAGTGTTATTAATTCAAAATTTCATAATACGGAATGGCATCAGAGATAGGCGGGGTACCTAACGAAGACTGTGTAATATAATAATATATATAATACAGGGTGCGCCATCTAAAGTGTCGGTATGGCAACACTGAATAACTTTGACATTTACCAACCGATTGCTTTTGTTAGACATGTTTTGGAAACATCAATCTAGTACAATTTTGACCATGGAACGCTTCACACCAAAACAACGTGACGAAATAGTGACGCTGTTCATCGAAAATAATCGTTCAATTGTGCTAACAAATTTTGTTGACCGATGAGGCCCATTTCACGCTTTCTGGTGGTGTTAATAAGCAAAATTGTCGCATATGGGGCACGGAAAATCCACACCGGACCAAAAAGTGACTGTTTGGGCCGGTATCAAAAAGAGGCGATATTGACTGGCCACCCAGATCTCCAGATTTGACCGCCCCAGACTTCTTTTTGTGGGGCTATTTAAAAAGCAAGGTTTACGCCAGCGGTCCACAGACCATTGAAGAGCTTAAGGCCAATCGACTGAGACGCTCGAAAAAGTGATGGAAAATGCCGCAAAAAGGGCACATTTTGTTGTGGCCAATAAAGGCGGCCACTTGATTGATGTTGTGTTCAAAAAGTAGTCGAAATAAATTGTACAGGACCAAATTAAAGGAACAAGATCAACATATAGCAATCGGTTGTTTGTTATACCCTTGCAAAGGGTATTATAATTTTGCCCAGAAGTTTGCAACGCATAGAAATATTCATTTCCGACCCCATAAACTATATATATTCTTGATCAGGGTGACGAGCTGAGTCGATTGAGCTTTGTCCGTCCGTCTGTCCGACTGTCTGTCTGTCTGTTTCTACGCGAACTTGTCTCTCAGTTTTAAAGCTATCGAGCTGAAATTTTGCACAGAGTCTTCTTTTTGCTGCACACTACTAATATGTCGGAACCTACCGGTTCGGATGACTATATCTCATAGCTCCCATAGGAACAATCGGTCGGAAAACTAGATTTAGTATGAAAAACTTTTTTCTTTAAAATGGAAACGACTCCAAACTTTTTAATCGTAGGTTTTATATGTTTTTTTATAATTCTACCAAGTTTTATCAAAATCGGACAACTATATGGTATAGCTGCCATACAAAAGATAGATCTAAAAAACAGTCTTAGTTAGAAAAACTTTTTGGTTTTTAATGGTAGCATCCTGTAATTTTGTATTTGTTTGTTTCTCTTGCTTTTACATAATTCTACAAGTTTTTGTCCAAATCGGATGACTATATCATATAGCTCCCATACGAACGACGATCGGTCGGAAAATGGGAAAAAAGTATTTTTTGAAAATATTTAAGCGAACACTTGCAAGGGTATAAAAACTTCGGCACAGACGAAGTTAGCTTAGCTTTCTCGTTTTTATATTTATTCAGTGTTGCCATACCGACACTTTAGATGGCGCACCCTGTATAATATAATGTAAGAAATTTTCTTCAGCTACAAACATATTTGTCCCAAGATTTAGCTTTGGATGGCCATATTAAGATATACATTCATCACGACTTACTAAAAAAAATGGCCACATTTTTCATCGACTTTTTGTTACATATATTGACCCAAATTGCGGTGCAACAAAAATCTAGCATAGTTTTACAGTTTTGCCATGCAACCAATTGCTATGCAAATTCAAGGCGTTTGCTTTGTTCGAAAAAAAAGAGAGTAAAACTGGATAAATCAGTAAATGGCAGGCTACTTGAAAATTTGCATATGTTTTTCCTATTCCTTTTTGAGCTTAAAATAGAGCCATGCAGGCAAATGGTACAAAATCGCAAAAAAATCACTAGAAATAGATCATAGGGAAATTGCGGGAACTTAAATTTATGCCAAAATCAGTTGGGCAGCTGCTGTCAAAAAGGAAATGTTAAAGCAAAAATTTGCATGTCAGAGAAAAGTTCAAAGTTGAGGCGCGTGCCATGAGGCTGAATCAACAGTTTGGCAGCCTCAGTCCAGAGCTCTACAGCCAAACTCAAACTTTAACCTGCCAGCCATGTGGCCCTTCTCCGCCCCCTGCTTTCCGCTGGCTGGCTGGCAGGCCATAATGATAATTCCGAAAACACTGGACAACGCTCCATTGAACAAGTCCTCGTAAATCATGAAATGTTGAGACCAACTTTAGTCAACTCAGTTGGACATCCGGGCAACACTTGAAGCACTCTTGAAATCCCAGCTAATCGCCTGGCTTTCAGCGGAGTCAACGGGTGGTGGCGGCGGAGTCAATTATATTTAGGCCAAAACAAATCAATCAACGTAAAATCTAGCTTAAAGAAGTGCTTAAATTTGATTGTGTGTGTTTGGTTTTCTTTTCAGCCCTGCCACCAGTACTTCCCCTCCTCCTCCTGCGCTCCTCAGCCGACTGTGAACGTGCCTATAAATGAAACTAACGTGCGATGCAACTGAATCCAAGCAAACATACTGAAACGCACTACTGGATTGTAAGTACCAACAACAACCCATTGAAACCTTGAACTCTACCAACTTTTATGATACATATTTTGACAACTTGACAACACTCTCTGCCGCAATTATTCAGCCATAAAAATTCAGTTTCAGCCAAATGTCAGGCTGCCAACAAGCACAAATTCTGATGGCGGCATTGTCTCCATTCCTGGCTGCCTGCCAGACTCCAGATGAGTGCATCGTCGCAACCACACACACACACCCACACACACACACACACAAAGGCCGGAACTGCCGGGCTGAAAGTGTCTGTTAAAATAGAATTTGATTGCATGAAAATTGTTTGGGAAATTACAAATTGTTCAGCAGTCCCCCCCCAATCGAAATCGAAATCGAAATCTCAATTCAAAATAATCACAGTGTGGTAACTAATCAAGATGAGTCTGCAACTCAATAAATCATCCAACCTTCCAACTGACTCGTCAGATTTTCACTGTCTGTCCCTTGGCCAACACAAAAATAGGTCCAAGCCACACTGCAATTGACATTTTTGGCTGCCAAATTGATGATCTAACTTGGATTTGGGTTGACTTGACAAAAATTGTTTAGAATTCAACGTTGCTGTTCCCTAATCTAAGGAAAGATAGCTAAAGTTTCTGATTTGAAGCATTAAGTTCATCGGCAGACGTCGATTTTGAAATGACTTGGAGAGCTTGGCCTCCAAAACATCTCTAGTCATTGGGCAGATCTGCAAGTGCTCCCCTTTTGAAGCCTTCAGAGGCTGCTAAAACTTTGGCCATTGCAACTTCAAGGCGGATCTATCACTAACTGTGCCCAAATCAATGACTTGCTTGAATGTCCTTTCATTGCACAGTTGTGTGGACAGAATGAATTTCTCCGAGAGATGAGAAGGAGAGGTTGATTTAGTGTCCTACGTTTCCTTCTACTAAGGTGGTGTTGTACTGTTTCCTCCTCTTCATCATACCTGCAGCTTCTGCAGAAATCATGGTGAGTGACGCCTAGGCTTGCAGTGTGTCTGCCGATAAGGCAGTAACCCGTTAAGGTTCCTACCAGACGCGATTCGTGTTCCCTTCTGTGGTGTAGTGTTGGCCACGTAAGTCTCGAAAGGCAAGGGTTTTCCACCTATCCGCAGCGAGTAGATGTGTGGCAGCTTTTACGTGGAGCTAAAATGTTGCCATAGGCATCTCTTTCGTGCTCTTCTCTGAATGCAGCTCGGTGGTGGTACCTATTCTGGCCAGTTTGTCCGCAGACTCATTTCCTTCTGTCATGAGTGCGAACTCATTTAGAGATGAGCGGCATTCAGTAAGCTTGGTAGGACATAAGTTCCATCAAAAATCAAAGCCAGCCTGCCAAATATACCAAATAATTGGCTGGCCTTTAGTCCAGTATGATGTTTAATCAGTTCTTTCTTAGTTATTGCAACTAATTCTGATATTTTCAGCTCTCTGTCTAAGCCAAGTATGGATATTTATACCCTTGCAAAGGGTATAATAATTTTGCCCAGAAGTTTGCAACGCATAGAAATATTCATTTCCGACCCCATAAACTATATATATTCTTGATCAGGGTGACAAGCTAAGTCGATTACGCTTTGTCCGTCCGTCCGTCTGTCTGTCTGTTACTACGCAAACTAGTCTCTCAGCTTTGAAGCCATGGAGCTGAAATTTTGCACAGAGTCTTCTTATTGCTGCACACTACTAATATGTCGGAACCGACCGGATCGGATGACTATATATCATAGCTCCCATAGGAACAATCGGTCGGAAAACTAGTTTTAGTATGAAAAACTTTTTTCTATTCAATGGAAACGTCTCCAAACTTTGGAATCGTAGGTTTTATATGTTTTTTTATAATCCTACCAATTTTTATTAAAATCGGACAACTCTATGGTATAGCTGCCATACAAAAGATAGGTCTGAAAAACAGTCTTAGTTCGAAAAACTTTTTTGTTTTTAATGGTAGCTTGCTGCAATTTTGTATTTGTTTGTTTCACATGCTTTTACATAATTTGACAAATTTTTGACCAAATCGGATGACTATATCATATAGCTCCCATATGAACGATCGGTCGGAAAATGGGAAAAAGAGTATTTTTATACTCTGTACCGTAGGTACTGCACAGAGTATTATAAGTTTGTGCAAAAGTATATATATTCTTGATCAGCATCAATAGCCGAGTCGATATAGCCATGTCCGTCTGTCCGTCTGTCTGTCCGTATGAACGCACAGATCTCAGAGATGGTAAGAGATAGAGGTTTGACATGTATGGGACATATGCTTCTTATGTCTGCAGGCAGATCAATTTTATTTTCAATTTTGGCCACGCCCCCTCCCGCCCCCGCAATTTAGAAAAAACGTCATATCTCCCACAGTTTTGAAGATAGATGGCTTGTTCCTTCTGGACATATTTAGTTATTAGGATAACTTATCGATCCGCCAAAGAAATGAAGAAGATCGGATGAACGGTTTTCGAGTTATGATCAACAGACAAATTTTCTTGGTACAGAGTATGTTATAGTCGGGCTTGACCGACTTTCTTTCTTGTTTTAGTATGAAAAACTTTTTTCTATTCAATGGAAACGTCTCCAAACTTTGTAATCGTAGGTTTTCTATGTTTTTTTATAATTCTACCAAGTTTTATTAAGATCGAAGACCTATATGGTATAGCTGCCATACAAAAGATAGGTCTGAAAAACAGTCTTAGTTCGAAAAACTTTTTTGTTTTTAATGGTAGCTTGCTGCAATTTTGTATTTGTTTGTTTCACATGCTTTTACATAATTTGACAAATTTTTGACCAAATCGGATGACTATATCATATAGCTCCCATACGAACGATCGGTCTGAAAATGGGAAAAAGAGTATTTTTATACTCTGTACCGTAGGTACTGCACAGAGTATTATAAGTTTGTGCAAAAGTATGTAACAGGCAGAAGAAAGCATCTCCGACCCCATAAAGTATATACATTCTTGATCAGCATCAAAAGCCGAGTCGATATAGCCATGTCCGTCTGTCTGTCCGTATGAACGCACAGATCTCAGAGATGGTAAGAGATAGAGGTTTGACATGTATGGGACATATGCTTCTTATGTCTGCAGGCAGATCAAGTTTATTTTCAATTTTGGGCACGCCCCCTCCCGCCCCCACAATTTAGAAAAAACGTCATATCTTTCACAGTTTTGAAGATAGATGGCTTGTTCCTTCTGGACATATTTAGTTATCAGGATAACTTATCGATCCGCTATAGGAATGGAGAAGATCGGATGAATGGTTCTCGCGTTATGATCAAAAGACTGTCTCTTGGTACAGAGTATGTTATAGACGGGCTTGACCGACTTTCTTTCTTGTTTGAATATATTAAGCCGGGAACTTGCAAGGGTATAAAAACTTCGGCACAGACGAAGTTAGCTTAGCTTTCTCGTTTTTGAGTGCCATCAGGCAACATTTCTTGCAAATGATGTCTCCGATTTCCGAGTTCTTTCACTAGCAAGTATAATATTACTCCTCCAGCTGTATCTGGCAATGAAAGTTGATCTTGAACCCCCTCCCTTTGCCCTTGCTAACAAACTTTTACCACAAAATTCTTATTCCCAATTTTTCTCAATTTAAATCTCTTTACAGACCCTTTTTTGGTGTGCCTTAGGAGGTTTGATATTGGGTGGAATTGTTGTCATTTCATATTGGATACGACGATGCAGGTATGTATATAATGCTTTTACATTCGCAAGCCCAACTTTCTCATGAAATTCTCGATAACAATATGAAAACAACACTTATCCAATTATGGACACCAACCACGTTGTTTGGGGCCAAAGGGAAAACACAAAAAATTGCAAATTTCATTGCTTAAATTGTCAGTGACTTGAGCCCCGCAACACGTGACCCCCAGTCCCCCCCCCCCCCCCCTCCCTACCATTTTCTGGCCAAGAGTAGAAATTTTCTAAAGACAACGTGAATTGTGAGAGACGAGACAGCTATGACAACGGCCACAACGAATGCACGTGAGGGGGGGTGGGCAGCGGTTCATTTAGAGAAGACAAAAATTGCCATTCGCACTGAATAATTCAGCTCGGCAATTGGGCCGACTGCGAGCAATTAAGTTAATGATCCAAGGTCACTGGAAATGGTAGGGCTCCAACCACCAAACAATGACGTCTCCAGTGGGGGGTACCGGGGAGTAGCAACATGCCACCAAAACCAACGTCTGGGGTGCCATTACAACCCTTGGCGCCAGTTCGTTCGCACAGACAGAGTGAAATTTATTAAAAGGACAACTGGACGGAGGACGACGGACGATGAACGGGGCCTGCCGCTGATATGCCGACACGACATTCGTATTCACGCGAGGCCAGCGCGTAAAAGGAACGCTTTTTTCCAATTTCCATACCGAAGAGCGATCAAATGGCAAACAAACTGAAAATATTTGCATACAAATAAATATACAAGCAAATGTCCTGGGTGGTTTGGCTGTTTGGTTGGGTGGAGCCCAGGCGACCAAGCACCAGCAAAGGTAAACAGTCGTTGAGCGGGTCATGATTAATGTGTCACGAAGTGGACAACACAACACTATTTGCCACAAACACACACCACATAAAGCACAAAGGGCAGACATGGCACTGTGTGGTCAAAGGGGTTGTAAAGTGCTTTTTTTTTTCTCTTCTGACATTGAATTGAGATGATGATTCTTTACTCCTTCTGTCTATTTTCCTTACCACTGTTCGCTAGGCAATTCGCTAGCTACTTTCTTTGACTAATCATCACCAATTATTGTTAATAACTTATTTAGAAACAAAAATACCAGAAGTTTCTAGTATAGACTGGCAAATTGCCTTACTAGAAAACTCGCTAGCTACTCAAAGGATTAAAAATTATCACTTATTGTTAGAAAACTAACTAGAAAAAGAATGCCAGAGGTTTCTAACATATACTGGCGACTTTTCATACCACTGTTCGCTAGGAAATTCGTTAGCTGCCTCCTTTGACTAAGCATTACCACTTAACTATTGAAGAAAAGAAGCCTAAAGGATTCTAGCATAGACTGGCGAGCTGTCTTAACCTTGTTGGCTAGGAAATTCTCTACTTTCTACTTTCTTTGTCTTGGTAAAACCAATTATTGATGGAATACTATTAAGGAAGAGAATGGGAAAGGTTTCTAGTAAGGAATTTCCCCTGGATCCCTTTTTAAAACTTATTTTTTAAAAGAATGCCACAGGTTTCTAGTAAAGACCGGCTGTACGCTGGAAAATTCGCTCGTAATATGACTAAGTAAACCCACTTATTGTTAGAAAACTATTGCGGAAAAGAGTACAAGTGGTTTCTACCATAGACTGGCGTTTTTTTTGTATTTCAGTTCACCCGTTACCCCTGTGCCCATTGTCAATTCCCTGAATCTCAATGGTGGTGGCGATGTGGCCATGCTGGAATTGAGTGGCGATAATTTTACACCTCATTTGCAAGTCTGGTTTGGGGATGTGGAAGCCGAAACCATGTATCGGTGTTCGGAAACTTTACTGTGTGTGGTTTTTACAACCTTAGAGATGTATTCTCCTGTCAATAGGAAATGCTCTTATGGGCTATTGTAAGGTAGTTATAAAGCTAAAAATGATACGTGACTGTTTTAACGATCTTATTGCCAAGTAAACCTGCAGTCTTAGCCATCCTGAGGTCATGTTAAGCTTTCGCATAACTTTAAACATAGACACTCAACACCCCAAAGCAGGCAGGAAAATAGGACAGCTGTTTCAAGACGCATCAGCCATCTTTGCCTGCCTACTGTCAGTCCAGCAGGCGTCTCTTCATGCTAGTAATGCCATAACTGCTTGGGAATTTCAAAGCAGCATAAGCGAAAATACTGCTACTTTGAACCTAGATATCAAGGATGCATCAGCTTATTGATTTAAGGCGAAAAACCGAGGTAAAAAATGTTAGAGTCACAACCTAAGGTTAATCCAGTAAACAGTGAAGCATCAGGAAAATGGAAATGATACAATAAAAAAAGCTTAGTGAGAGGGTTAAGCGGAAAATATCACTTCAGAAAGAAGGAACACAAATAAAGGAAAGAAAGGAAGATTGGCAAGAGTATAAAGGGAACAAGCTATGTTAGATTTGATCTATTTTGTGGTTGTTTTTTAGGGGAATCTCGGGAAATCGGCTTAGATTTGTTTCGGATGAAAAGGTCGTCCCATTATAATATTATGTTCTAGTTTGTATTTAAAGCTTTGAACAAGATTCTTATGATTTTCTAACCATCTGCTTTGGTCCGACATATTATACTTGATTCTGATTTATAGTTTTATATGCGCCGTATTTTCATGCAAAAAGCGGTAGAATCATGTATGCTTTTGGATCTGCAGCGTAATTTTATTGGAATTGCGAGTAGAAGTTATATGTTGGTTGTTTTTCTAGCTCCAACTTGGATCAAGTCATTGTGAAAAGGGGGCTAGGGAAGAAGGTTAATAGGTCAGACGTCAACAAATAACTAAGCTCCAGGTTTTTCGAAGAAAAAGGGCTGCAAACCGAACCGATTCGCCGCCAGAATTCCGCCTGTGTACAAATTATTGGACCTAAGTCTGAGCTATTTCCTTCGATTGATGTTGATTTGTCAGGATAAAAACATTAACTAAAATTCTAGTTAAATCTAAAAAGTGAATGCTGAGTTCGGTAACCATTATTGCCTTTTTATAGCCTTTGTTGAATGATTCTCTAGAATGATTCTACCACTACTCTCTAATAATTTCGCTAGCTACTCGCTCTTTCTGACCTGAAAAAGAATGGTAGATTGTTTTTAGGATTGACTAGCGATTTCCCTTACCACTGCTAGCATAGACTGGCGATTTGCCTTACCCCTCTTCTCTAATAAATTCGCTAGCTACTTTCTCTTTCAAAGCAAGACAACTTAATGCTTGAAAATGATTTAGGATAAGAATTTAAGAGGATTTTAGTATTGACTGGCAATTTCCCTAACCACTGGTCGCTAGCAAATTCACTAGCTACTACCCTAATCTAAGCATGACCACTTATAACTAAGGAAAAGAGTTCAAGGGGTTTTTAGTATTGACTGGCGATTTACCTAACCACTGGTCGCTAGCAAATTCGCTAGCAACCACCCCAATCTAAACATGACCACTTTATAACTAAGGAAACTAAGTAATTCAAAGTGCTTCTAGAAATGACTGGCGATTTCCCTTACCACTATTAGCTAGGGAATTCGCTAGCGAAAAGAAAAGTTATTCTTTCACAGAACCACGGTAAACTAGCCATACATGCTCCAATGTCAGGCCAAACCAGCTGACAGGCCAAGTTCAAATCAAGTATGATGGTTGTGGGTGGGTGGGTGCAAACAAGAGAAGAGCAAATAACCAAACAACAGCAGCAACAACAACAATGTCAAATGAAAATGTGATGTACAACAACAACAACAAGAAGTACACGTTAAGCAAAATTGTCATAAAAATTAAAAATCAATTTTTATAATCCAGTTAGAGAGGGGTAAACGCAGCACAGAAACACGTTGAGTGAGAGCAACAGAGACAGAAAAAGCGAGAGAGAGAGAGAGAGCAAATGACGTGCCAAAGCCAACCGCAAACAAAATGCGATATGAACTCACGCAAACATTGAAAGTCCACTCGCACACACACACACACACACACACCTCAGTCGACTGGAATGAAGAAATTTCATAGTTTCTGCCTTAACCGAAACGATTTTCGAAATTTACCTTCATTAACGGACGACCTGACCAACGTGTTGGCCGCGTTTTCATTTTCGCACTCAAAACAGAGAAACGAGAATCAAAAAAAAAGTTGACTGGAAAATTTGTCCAGCTTTTTGATGTGCCACAAAGTATAAATAGAAGAAGAAAGTCGTAGTCCCTGTGCTGTGTCCCTCAACAAACTATTTAAAAATTTATTCCCATTGTTTTGAGGCGCGTCGCGTGAAAAATTCTTACCCCGTGCCGTGCCAACAACAATGAAGCTGAAGCCGAACGGGTTGAGTTCACGACGACCAGGTGCGCTGCTGTGTGCTGGTGCAATCTCTCTTAGGAATTTTGCCAAATTGAGTTTACCAAAAATTTATCACAGAATCATCATCATATTTAATGTGCCATTCAATTTTCAAGTTTTTTGGCTTTGCGGCGGGCTTATAAAGTGGCTGGTGTGTGTGGGGTGGGGTATCAAGTGAATCAAGTTGATCAAACATTAAAGATTTAGTTGAAGCTGAAAAGTAGGGAGAAGTTGTGACGTGAAGAATACGCTAGATAAATGCTATAATTTGTTTGTGTTGAAGGACTTTTTATACTCTGTACCGTAGGTACATAGAGTATTATAAGTTTGTGCAAAAGTATGTAACATCCAGAAGGAAGCATCTCCGACCCCATAAAGTATATATATTCTTGATCAGCATCAACAGCCGAGTCGATATAGCCATGTCCGTCTGTCCGTCTGTCTGTCTGTCCGTATGAACGCACAGATCTCAGAGATGGTAAGAGATAGAGGTTTGACGTGTATGGGACATATGCTTCTTATGTCTGCAGGCAGATCAAGTATATTTTCAATTTTGGCCACGCCCCCTCCCGCCCCCGCAATTTAGAAAAAACGTCATATCTCCCACAATTTTGAAGATAGATGGCTTGTTCCTTCTGGACATATTTAGTTATTAGAATAACTTATCGATCCGCCAAAGGAATGAAGAAGATCGGATGAACGGTTTTCGAGTTATGATCAAAAGACAAAATTTCTTGGTACAGAGTATGTTATAGTGGGGCTTGACCGACTTTCTTTCTTGTTTTTTTTGTAGAAAAGGGCTTAAGAAACTCACTCAGCGGGTGAATGTGGAGTAATCCCTTGATAGATCTGATAAATGAACTCGTTTCGTCGGAAAGCAATGAAAAGCACCTTAAAGCAAAGCTGGTAAACCTACTAATGCCAACAAGGCGCCCTTCGAAGCTTAGTAATATTCATAAAGAAGACACCGCCACCTTGGTTCATAATTAGTTCAAAAAAGTATTCTCTCCGCGTTTTCCGGTCTCAAATTGGTTGATACTACCATTTATTTTGTTATCAAACAAATTTTCTAAGGCAAACTACCATCAACCGCCTAACAGGAAAGTAGAATTAGCAGCTAAGTCGTGTAGATGCCAAAGTGTTTTATGTTTATGCGAACCTTGGGTTCAGTTGGAAAACTGGGTCAGAGGTGATGCCTACAGAAGTCCCTTTAATCAGTATTTAAGGATTTTCATACCCTTGCAGAGGTTATATTGAAATTGTCCAGATGTGGAAGCATTTCCGACCACATAAAGTATATATATTCTTGATCAGCATGACTAGTTGAGTTGATTTAGCCTTGTCCGTCTGTTTCTATGCTACCTCCTCCGTCAGTTTTAAAGCTATCGCGACCAAACTTTGCACGAAGTCTTGTAGTTCAAATACGCTGTACAAGTATCGAAATCATAGGAACGATCGGTCGAAAAACTAGTTTTAGTAAGAAAAAGTTTTTAGTTTTTAATGCAAACGTCTTCAAACTCCGTATTTACTAGTTTTCTATGCTTCTCCAACATTCTGCAAAGTTTGGTCGAAATCGGACATCTATATAGTATAGCTGCCATAGAAAAGTAATGTCAGAAAAATAGTCTTAGTAAGAAAAACTTTTTTGTTTTCAATGTTAACCTCTTTAAAATTGGCATATATCTATTCTAAGAGCTTTCACACAATTCTTCAACGTTTTTTCAAAATCGAATGACTATAGGTTATAGCTGCATAGGAATGATCGGTCGAGAAACTAGTTTTAGTGAGAAAGCTTTTTTGTTTTCAAAGAAAAGACCTCCAAACTTTTGTATTTCTTAGTTTGCTATGCTTTTCCATGATTCCACAAAGTTTGGTCGAAATCGGACATCTATATAGTATAGCTGTCATAGAAAACTAACCTTCAAATTAGTTAGAACAAGAAAGAAAGTCGGTCAAGCCCGACTATAACATACTCTGTACCAAGAAAATTTGTCTTTTGATTATAACTCGAAAACCGTTCATCCGATCTTCTTCATTCCTTTGGCGGATCGATAAGTTATCCTAATAACTAAATATGTCCAGAAGGAACAAGCCATCTATCTTCAAAACTGTGGGAGATATGACGCTTTTTCTAAACTGCGGGGGCGTGGCCAAAATTGAAAATAAACTTGATCTGCCTGCAGACATAAGAAGCATATGTCCCATACACGTCAAACCTCTATCTCTTACCATCTCTGAGATCTGTGCGTTCATACGGACAGACAGACGGACATGACTCGGCTGTTGATGCTGAACAAGAATATATATACTTTATAGAGCCGGAGATGTTTCCTTCTGGATGCTACATACTTGTGCACAAACTTATAATACTCTATGTACCTACGGTACAGAGTATAAAAACGTGCTTCAAGGGTATACAAACTTCGGTCGAGCCGAAGTTAACTTTCCCCTTTTTTTCTGGGTTAAAATGGCTTTCAAGAAAGTCCTTAATGTGTCGCAGGATCGCTCGAACTTGGTCTTCTTAGGTGACGACCCTGATAGAACGAAGCTGAAATTTATATGTGCAGAACTATTAGATAAAATAGTTAGTTAGAAAATCGCAGTTGATGCTTTTATCTCAGCGACAGTAAGTAGATGTCAAGGCATTTGACTTGGGATCAGTTTTGTAAAGATAAATAAGGAACCAGGCAAAATGTAATGACGCAGTTTGTATTATGATAAGAAGTCAGACTGCCTAACACCTGTCTTTGAAATTTGGTTATCGGCAAGTGCTGCTCTAGTTGATCGACAACGTCATTGAAAAGCCAGCTAGAAAAGCTTAAAAATAATACTCAAACTTCCTGAGTTTGGTTTATATTTGATGAACCCACTAAAAGGCAACTGTAGTCTAATTATAAAACTGGCCGTGAACAACAGTCATAGAAACCAACAAAAAGTGACTAAAGTTATAACCCCACACCCCTAATGATTGATATGAATCATATCTTACGAGGCTATGGTTCTTTTTTTTTCCAACCTCCAGACATATCCCATTTCTTGCATCGCGTTTTCTTCAGACATCAGGCGAAAAAAATTGAACAATTTAATTTGCAACAAACTAACAAAGTGACAGACAGGATAATAATGCAATAATCGCACAAAGTGACTTCAAATAGACTTGTACCAAATCGTGATTACTCGCCTTTTCAGTGTGCTAAAATGTTGAAATTGATTTGAATTTGTTGTACTCTCAGCCATATGACACCAGGTCGAGTATTTCCAGCCAAAACGAAAAATGAAAGACACAAAAATCAATAAACCTTACAAGCAAAAGGCAAAACGAACTTTGAGCATTTACCAAGCCTGATTAGATAAATGGGCCGTCTGGTGTGGTGGTGGGGCAGGGCCGACGCAAAATCAAGACACTGCAAAAACACACACAATGTGTGTAAGAAAGGAAAAATACAATTTAAAATTAGAATTAGACAATTAGACAAATAGGCCGAAGGAGCAGCCGGGGGGCAGAGAGAGGGCAGAGCTCAATGTCACGCATACACACAGACACACTTGACGGCTAGGCGGGTGCACAGGGCGTATGATTTATTTAAGCGTCTGTTAAAGTCCTTTCTGTTATTTGGTTTGTTTCTGTGTGAAGGACATTCGTTGAACTGTTGGCGAAAAATGGAAAAAAAAAAACCAAAAACAACATCATGCTTCAAAACTTTTTCAAAGCCGTACGGCTTTTTTTAATTAACACCAAACAACTGAACAAATAGAAATAGAAACAACAGCTACACAATAATTGTTCAAGTAAGAGCTTCAAAAGTAAGAAAAATGGAAAGTGGGCGAAACTTCAATTCAATTTGATAAAATTGATATACAATTTTGAGTCGCAGTTGGCTTCTGTTTGTTAAAAAAACATATTTCCAGGAAACCAAAATGGTTCCGGAGCGGAATGACGCTGTTTTTTTCTTAATGTTGGCAGCCTCCGGAACTGAAAATGCATAACCAACCTTGTTTGTTTGTTTATTTAAGTTAAGGCAGCTTAACAGTGCAAGTCAATATGTAACAGACATGTTCTTTTCATGTTTCACGTTGCCAATGCATGTGTTGATTAAGAAGAATGTAAAGAAGTTAATAAAAAGCAGTTTCTAGTAAAGGACGAAAGGCAGCAGGCAATAAAGTGCTTTAAAAGCTATCGAAATCTCAGGCCTTTGGCTTGATACTCACCTTATTTTGGTACAGGGTTGCCTATAGAGCAAGCCACCACATTTTGTAGTCCAATGGTTTTGACGTCTGGCCTACCCGCAGGCCAATCATCCGTAAAAATTAAGTTCGGTACATGGTTTTTAGCCATGTTTTGCCTTGTGAACTGAAGCGGAGTCTTGTTGAAAGGTGCACAGCTTGTTGTGCAATTCAAAACCGTCGGCTTGATATACTTTCCTTTTACACTAAAATAAAGCTTGGTGACCCTCTCATAGGCGACTTACCAGCAAACCATAACATAAGCTAGATGGTGACCTCTCTGAACTCTATCGTTCTGTTTGTTGAACGATTACTCTAAGGTGAACATTTTCTTGTCAGAAAACGGAGTTCATCTGTGGGCATGGTTCGTGCACTGGCGACGCAATGCTTTCGATTTTGTCTTGCGTTTTTGTTTCAACTGTTATAAGCAAGTGGTCGGCATGTCCCTTGTATAAACTGACTTCCAAATCATGCTTTTGATGCGTGACATGGTGGTCTTACTGATTTTCATCTCAAGAGGCATAATTTTCTGCTTGCGCAGTGGATTTCGACCAATTCGTTCTTTTACGGCTGGCATAACTTTATGCTGCGATACATAAAGCTTCGAGTGGTTTCCAGTGCGCATAACATCCGAAAGATTTCACTTTTTGACCTTTATCCAACTTTTAGTTAAGATTAAGCTCAGCCTAGGACGTATGTTCTATGTACGGCTGATCAATAATCGAGAAAAACGATACTTTTTAACGGATATTTGAACAAACTAACATGCAACATGTAAGCTGCAAATGAAACAATCATATAAAACATAAAAAAACGTATTTTTAAATAAAAAACATAAAATTATATTACGCATCCGCCACGTGGGACCATATGGGTGGTGAGATAGGCGAAGTCGGATCGGCTTGAAACATTGTCCAAATGAGTTTTAACTCCATTGTTGCATTTGTCGACTTTATGCCAACAATTTGGCCTTTCAGCCCAGTGTGCAGAGTATAAAAAAGCATATTAAAAGCTCTCATTTCCAATTGGATCTTTGACACTTCTGAAATTGGGGATTTCACGTCTATAGGGTCTAACGAACGGACAGACGGATGATACTTAAACACCTCAGAGACTTAGAGATATTTCCTTTTACCTTCTTTAACCCAACATTTGTTATGCCCTTTATAACTCTGGTATGGGTAGCAAAGACAAAATCAGTTAGACATACAGGGAAACAATTTCCAATAACTTTAAGATTCGTTTAGATTTTGCTACCAAAAAATGTTCATAATTCCCCTTGAATGGTATTTTCTAGTAAAAAAAAACCCAACTGGCAGACATCTAGATCGACCGGGATAGAATTCATACCGATTCGTTGCAATTATATTTGTACTTTAAAGTACTTAAATCCAAAATCGAGCATTAATTTTAAAGAAATGGGTAGAAACGTTCTTGAATTCACAACCTTTCGTACTTACATAAAGCGGAAAAGTTTCAAGTTCAAGTTCAAGTACAAAATTTTTAATTAATATTAAAGAAATGAGTAGAAACGTTCTTGAATTCACAACCTTTCGTACTTACATAAAGCGGAAAAGTTTCAAGTTCAAGTTCAAGTACAACATTTTGTTGGATTGAGTGCAAAATGGACCATCAATGAAAGCTCCCAAGGCAAATGCAAATTGTTCTTAAAATTCCCAACTACTTTTAACACATTTCTTATGATATAATGGTAGATTTCTAACCGACAGTAAGGCTATCTTGGTTAAATCAAGCCTTATAGATATATCCAGCGTTTAATACAGAGATTTTATTTCAAGAACATATTTGGATTACCTTTAAAGTTTTATAAATATTCTGTAATTATTTGATTTTTCCAAAAATCTATTGGTGTTGACTTAAGAGTTATTTAGACTTCCTGAATGAATTTTTATACTCTGTACCGTAGGTACATAGAGTATTATAAGTTTGTGCAAAAGTATGAAACATCCAGAAGGAAGCATCTCCAACCCCATAAAGTATATATATTCTTGATCAGCATCAACAGCCGAGTCGATATAGCCATGTCCGTCTGTCCGTCTGTCTGTCTGTCCGTATGAACGCACAGATCTTATAGATGGTAAGAGATAGAGGTTTGACATGTATGGTACATATGCTTCTTATGTCTGCAGGCAGATCAAGTTTATTTTCAATTTTGGCCACGCCCCCTCCCGCCTCCGCAATTTAGAAAAAACGTTATATCTCCCACAGTTTTGAAGGTAGATGGCTTGTTCCTTCTGGACATATTTAGTTATTAGGATAACTTATCGATCCGCCAAAGGAATGAAGAAGATCGGATGAACGGTTTTCGAGCTATGATCAAAAGACAAATTTTCTTGGTACAGAGTATGTTATAGTCGGGCTTGACCGACTTTTTTTCTTGTTTGTACTTATTTTGGGAGTTAATCGCGTTTGACTTAGGACAATTGCAACCTAAAAGAAATAATTTGAATAATTTGGGATCGGGAAGATCATTCATAAAATACAAATTTTGTACTTGAATCAAGGCTTTGCGTATTAACCGAACTATTGACACCGTTTGTACTATGAAAAAGCTCTTCGATTCTTTTTTCTGCCTGCTGTTTGATTCACATTTCTCAAGACTCTGAAGAAGATCTTGTTAGACTTTAATATTTAAGATTGAAATTCCTTTTTTCATACTAAATTTACAATTAATTAACCAAAATGGCTTACAAAATCTAAAACCAAAAAAAAAAACGCAAATCTAATGCACAAATTCCAAATAATTTATAACCATCGAACTTCAGATTTAGGTGCGATGCATTATTGGACTGTGGCAAACTTTGTTTAAGTGATTGCCATCGGTAGGTAAATTTGCTTTCAAATTCAGCAAATGCAATAAAATGGCAAAGCAAAAATCACCAAAAGCCACCAAAAAGCAAACAACTTATGATTTCCCAAAAGCAAAAAGCATTCAAATTGGCACACTTTTTCCTTTTTTCTTTTTTTTCGGTAATGTGAACAGTTTTTGATTACGCTTTTCTACAACATACAAATTGGCTGCAAAACTTAGTTTAGTTGAAATGGCAAACAATAACGAAACGCATGTTTTCTTTGATTTCGGTTTTTCAGTTTCGAAATATCAATTTGCTTTTGTGATTGTCATTTATATAGCAGATTAATTCTACACACAAAAAAAAACACCCGGCGTGGGGGTCCCCATCAAAGAGCAAGTTCCAAATGCTTTTCTCTCTCTCAGTTTTTTTCACTTTTCATTTCAATGTTTTTCGCTGTGTTACGATTTTTCTTTCTTTGGTAATGAATACAACCAATTTGATTAAACAATTTTATTGCCTATTTCTTTCCATTTTCCCACCTTTTGTTCACACACACACACACACACAACAACAACAACAACGACAACACCAACAAATCCTCACAGGACACTTGCAGTGAAGTCAACGACGCGTCAGCGCCGTCTCAGGAGCCGGAGCTCATCATCAATTGTCGTCACCGTCAACAGCAGCAGCAACAGCCGGACCCAAAAGTCTTCGCCCGATCACAATCATCGGCGTCGTCGGCGACGCATGCTGCAGTGCATCAACTGAAGCCACAACAATCCCTGCCCACACCACTGACCCAGCACCCGCCGCCGCATCACAATCAACACGCCTCCAAGTCGGTGTCCATTTTAGTCTACAAAACCCTGAATACGGTGGTCAAGAGCAGTCGCAAGATCATCGTACGCGTTTGCGAAGTGGCTAGCTCCAAGAAGACATTCACCATGTTCAAATTCAACAAGGCCGCCCAACAGCAAAGGCTGGACAATCGGGCCAGTGCGGTAACCGGGCACGATCCGTTCGTCAGGCCGCCAGTGCCGGAAAAGTGAGTGGAAAAAGAAACGCAATTGAAGGCGACTTAATGGTTGGTTAGTGTTGGAAAAGTAGGAAAGAATGAAAAATATTAAAACTAGATTTTTGGTTGGTAGCAAGAAAAGGTTATTCTGAACTATATTGATTTTGCCCGTCAATGTATGCTACGTTTTTTTTATAATTGCCTTTACATTCAAATATTTTATAGCATACCTTGAAGGGCAATTATCGTGATTTCTTGGTATATTTTGTTAACTAAACTGAGAAAACTGAGCTTAACCAATCCACCTGAACTATAAAAAGCTCTTGCAAATGACATTATTTAGAAGAAATTTGCATATTAAAGCTGAAATTGAAATTTATATTGATTCAAGTAGATCATAATAAAAATGCAAGTGCTGAGCTGCTTGACGCGACAACATTTTCTGAGTGAAAGATAGTTCAAAAGGCAATTCGAGTGGACACGTGCTGGGCATTAATATCTAATATTCAACTAAAAGTCGTATGCTAAATTAAGCAATGAATATAAAAGTTACGATATTAACAAAGCCAATGAGGACTGAGGACTCAGGACACACAATACTGCAAAGAAGGCTAAGGAAGTGAAATCTGTTTATCTGTTCTTTTAAAATTCCGTATATTTTTGTTGTTTCTTTTACGATTTTTGTTTGTAGAACATTTTATTTTCCTTATTAAATTTCGTTGATATTCTTGGCTTAAGGCCGCTGTCTACTCAATGCAAATTGGATGTGAAATGAAACTTACCTATACTAATTCATATTCAGTTTAAGCTCTGCGCCAAAATTGAAAATAAAAAGGAAGAGCTGAAAGACAGCAAACGGCACCACACAAAAGCATCAACTGGAAAGCGTATAGTGCAGATGGCGTTCCATTGGATTCTCCTCTTTGGTCAGAATCTTGTGTGGTCGATTGAAAGTTCGAGGGCTAATAGATCTGCCCAATTAATGCGCAATATCAGCGTAGGGTTACTTCAAAACGTTTATCGACCGGAATAAAATGAATTACCGGTAGTTTTTTTTTTTAAATTATTAAACAATTATTTATAATTTTTATACCCTTGCAGAAGGTAAATTGAAATTGTCCTGATGTTTGAAACACATAGAAGGACGCATTTCCGACCACATAAAGTATATATATTCTTGATCAGCATAAGGAGCTGAGTCGATAAAGCCATGTCCGTCTGTTTCTATGCTATCTCATCCGTCAGTTTTAAAGCTATCGCAACCAAACTTTGCAAAAAGTCTTGTGGTACAAATATGCTATACATTCATCGGAACCGGCCGTATCGGTTGACTATAACATATAGCTGCCAAAGGAACGATTGGTCGAAAAACTAGCTCTAGTGAGAAAAACTTTTTTGTTTCCAATGCAAACCTCTCCAAACTCCGTATTTACTAGTTTTCAATGCTTCTCCAACATTCTGCAAAATTTGGTCGAAATCGAACATCTATATAGTATAGCTGCCATAGAAAAGTTTGGTTAGAAAAATAGTCTTAGTAAGAAAAACTTGTTTGTTTTCAGTGTGAACCTCTTTAATATTGGCATATATTTATTTTATTAGCCTTTACATAATTCTTCAAAGTTTTGTCAAAATCGGATGACTATAGGTTATAGCTGCCATAGGAATGGTCGGTCGAGATGCTAGTTTTAGTGAGAAAAACTTTTTTGTTTTCAAAGTAAACACCTTCAAATTTTGTATATCCCAGTTTGTTATGCTCTGCCAAGACTCCCCAAAGTTTGGTCAAAATCGGACATCTATATAGTAAAGCTATCATACAAAAATAGAATACGAAAAGTAGTCTTAGTGAGAAAAACTTGTTTGTTTTCAGTGGAAATGTCCTTTAAATTCAAGGGTATACAAACTTCGGCAGAACCGAAGTTAACTTTCCTCTATTTTTATACCCTTGCAAAGGGTATTATAAGTTTGCAACGCATAGAAATATTCATTTCCGACCCCATAAACCATATATATTCTTGATCAGAGTGACGAGCTGAGTCCATTAAGCTTTGTCCGTCCGTCTGTCTGTTTCTAAGCGAAGTAGTCTCTCAGTTTTAAAGCTATCGAGCTGAAATTTTGCTGCACACTACTAATATGTCGGAACCGACCGGATTGGATGACTATATCTCATAGCTCCCATAGGAACAATCGGTCGGAAAACTAGTTTTAGTATTAACAACTTTTTTATTTTCCATGGAAACGTCTCCAAACTTTGTAATCGTAGGTTTTCTATGTTTTTTTTATAGTTTTACCAAGTTTTATTAAAATCGTACAACTATATGGTATAGCTGCCATACAAAAGATAGGTCTGAAAAACAGTTTTAGTTTGAAAAACTTTTTTGTTTTTAATGGTAGCTTGCTGCAAATTTGTATTTGTTTGTTTCACATAATTTTACAAATTTTTGGCCAAATCGGCTGACTATATCATATAGCTCCCATACGAACGATCGGTAGGAAAATGGGAAAAAGAGTATTTTTTGAAAATATTTAAGCGAGCACTTGCAAGGTTATAAAAACTTCGGCACAGACAAAGTTAGCTTAGCTTTCTCTTTACCCCACCATTTATCTAATGATGGAAATATATAAAAAAAAATCCTATTCCAACACTTTCAACCAATAACCCAACTGAAAATTGTGCATTTTTGTTTGGCTGTGTTCATCATCGATCAAAATCACTCGATAGGAAAGTGAGGCACATTATGAAGAAGCTGCACAAGGCAAATGGACTGAAACGTTCCAATTCGGCAATTGAGTTTGATGTGTCGGCCCTGACAGCGGCCAATCGGCGCCAGATCTACAGTAGGTGAGTAACCGAGAAACCAAAAACTAAAAAAAAAATCTCTCTCGAATATAAAACATAGAACTGTTGCCCATAATAAACTTACTTACACCAACTGTGTGTGTGTAAGCAGCACAATTTCACTTGATCACCAAAAAGAGAAATCACATTTATTGTATTTGTGTTTGTTTGTTTCATTTATTTGTTTTTCTCCTCCCCCCCCCCCAACAACAACCCCCCGGCGGCGTCCCCATTCTATTTGCAGCAATCGCTCCTCCAGTTCGGAGCAAGATAACTCAGATCAGTCCGAGCACTCGGAGAAATCGCCGCTGGTTAGCGCGAGGTTAGACAATCTTGCTAGGCTCTTTTTTAGCAAATCGATGCCAGCGGAAACCGGAAGTAGAGATACCATAGATTCAGTACTAACAACCAGGTTGCATAACTATCTAAATATATATACCTATATCTGTTTTTTAATATACTTCCTGTACATATATATATTCCAATTAATTCGTATTCCATTCGAAGTAATTTGTTGAACAAAAGTATTCCATTTTCGTAAAATATCTCAAGTGGTTGTTTTGTGATTTATATTTTGGCTTGCTTTTGATTTCATTTTTTACCCTCTTGTTGTTGTTGTAGTTCGTTTAGATAAATACAAATGCTTTCAATGTTGTTGGCCACGTAGCAAGCACACATATATACATACATATATATTGATTTTGCACCACAAACTTTGAATGCCTCAAGTGATAAAACAGACACGAATTATAAACCTTACATCAAACAATTTTCCAAATAATTAAACTAAAAGCTTTGGTGGGCAAAACATAAATTAATTTAATGGATGAACCGATTTTTTTATGATGAGAGGACCTATGCAATGTATAAAAACAGATCTCACAGTACTCGAAAAGCCCAACATTTTATAAACGAAACTATTTTATTTGCCCAAAAGTTGTGTTGAAAACACAATAATGATGATATTTTCTTAATTATTAAAAACTTTCAGTGAGGTTCGTTTAATGTTTCTCTCAATTTTGGTATTAGGTTAGCTTAGCTTTATGATTATTCTGTATATTTTTGAAGAATTTCGCATTTCTAGATATTTGGCTTTGCACTTTCGCTGCCTTGGCAGTTGCTGACTGGCAGTCGATTGGTAAAGACTGCTGAATATAGAGCCAGGAGGTTCTTGAAACCGTTTTGATTATCATAAAGGTCGTAAAAACAGTCACATCCTCTTCAAAAACAAATTAGGAAACTTCTTCAGCAATTTCAAACTGAAAACGAAGAGTCAAAGCTTATTTCACAAATGCCATTTATCACATCTTCATTATAATCTAAACTCGTTATAAGATATATTCTATAAAAACCATACCCCCAGGGTCTTCATGATCTAAAGTTAACAACTTTTGCGATTTTAATAACCAATTCAAGTAGATTGACCTCATTTTTAACCGTCTTCAGTTTTCATAACTAATACAACTTAACAATTGTATTATTGTCTGCTACATAATTAAAACTTATGAGAAAATATTGCAAATTTCACGATTTTCTAGACTGTATTATATACCACAAGTCTTCAGGACCCGTCTTTATGATAATCGAAACTCAAATATAATATTTTTAATCCCCAATTTTAGCGGGTGGAATTCCATTCAATTAAGTCTTCATAATATTCTAAGCTTTCATGACAAATTGGAAAATTCAAGCTAGTCTAAAAATACCCCCCCCCCAAGTATTTCGAGTATGTGCTTCCAGTGCTGTGACAGCGTCTCTATGGGAAGCGAAATGTTTTCCAGTGTTCTGCCGTCGATTGCTCGCCTTCAATAGAGTTTCTGCAGATTTTAACCTGCCCCAGCTTTACTTGTTCATCACGGCCCACTTCTGGAGTCTCAGAAGCACTTTGCTAACGTTGATTGCTCGACTGATGTTACTTCAAGTCAGCTCTCCAGAGCTCCGCTTGCAGAGAAGTGGTTTGACTTCGCATTGCATTTATCCGTTTTACTTTTCTTGGAAGATCAAAACAAATTTATATATTGCTCGTTTTTTGACAATTAAATGAAACCATTTCAGGTTTTCAACTATCTGTGTGCAAAATTTCATCCCAGTCCGTTCAGTCATTTCAGCATGATTTGGAAATGGAGAATAGTACAAGAAAGACTACCAAAGAATGTATAACTTTTGCATATCTAAGGAAATCCTTATCCGACCTTAAATTAGATAAAAATTATTGTAATTTCTTTACCAATACTTTAAATACCATAAATGATATTAATAATACGCTGTACCAAAGACACACAGAGCTTGTTGTATGTGTGCAAAAGTATTTAACAACCAAAAAGAAACATCTCCGAATCTATAAAGCAGGGGTGCCCACGGGCTATACGCTTCAGGCACATGTGTTGCTGTGCGTATAGGAATCAAGCAAGGAATTGCAACAACAACTTCATATGAGCCTCTCTTCTCTTTCTCGCCTACTCCTCTTGCAAAGTTGAATACAAAAACAATATGTGTGCAGCGTTGATTTAGTTTTTGTCTTGTGCCTCAGACAGCCACAAGCACAGCATTAGGCCACATCCATTTTTCTCCTTCATTTTCCTGTTTTTATTGTTGCTTGAAAAATCAGGGATGCAAACCAATCTAATATAATTACTGGTTCGGTTCAGTGGTTCAGACAGTTTCTGAACCGCCGGTTCGGTTAATTACACGGTTTTTGGAACTGACTGAATCGCGGTTCCGGTTCGGTTCAGTGGTTCACAAAGGTACATTGTGACTTTTGCACACTTTCAAATTGAATTCCTATAATCCATTTGAATATCTTTAAAACCCTTAGAAGAATGTCGCAAATTTATTGTGCCAGATTCAAAGGATTCGTCTATAAGATCCTAGAGGAATGATCTTTGAAAACAGAGAATGTCGGCAAGAAAAGATTAGAATAGAAAAGTATAAAAACTCTCCTGGTTAGCATTGAATTAAGGTGAATGTATTACAGAAAATTCCAAATATTGTCCACTAGAGGAAAGAATGTTCATTGATATAAGACTTGCAGAATTACTCGTTCTTAAATTTTCGTTAGGTCATCCTTAAAAGTTCCGGCACAGGTAAGAATGTAGAGAGTCGAACGATATGTAGAAAAATTGTCTTGGGGAAACGATTCAAATCCCCAAAATAATAAGTATCATTGGCTAGAGGAAAGCGAACCGAACCGTTTTTATTTGTGGTTTCGGGTTCGGATCATCAATTCCTAAAGGAAGCCGGTTCGGTTTGTGGTTCGGTTCACCGGCTGGAATAAGCGGTTCGGTTCGGTTCAAAACCGGTTCGGTTCAGAACCGGTTTGCATCCCTGTGAAAAATATTTTTTTATATTTGTGTTAGTAACTTCTGAGGTTTCGGTGCGGTTGGACACCCCCTGCTACAATGTATATATAGTATATATACTTGATCAGCAGCAACAGACGAAATGATATAGCCATGCTTGTCTGTCTGTTTTAAAGACGTCGAAAACTTCTTATACTTGCAAGCAGCTAAAATCTATATTCAAATTTTGCCACTCCTCACATCTCATATCTCCTACAGCTTTATAGATAAGCGGCTCATACCTTTGGGACATACTTAGCAGGATAATATATCAACCCCCCAAAGGATTGAAAGACCGAAAGATTGAAAGAAAAGATCGAAAGCACCAAAATTAATACGGTGCATACACTTCCGTTTGCTACAGAGTATATACCAGTTGTTCTTCATCGACTTGTTTAGTTTTTTTTTATCTTAAAATTAGCTGTAGCTCAGGTTCAGTGCATTTTTAAAGCCAAACAAGCATTCGAACAATCGTTAGAAATGTTGTTCTAAAGTTAATAGGCAAACTTTTTTAATTTCACATACAGAACCCCCAAAATCTGATGATAAAATGCAAATGTGAGAGTTCTGTCAGCATGCATGGTTATGCACACATGATGACTGTGGGAATATAAAAAGTTTTCCCCAAGGTGAAAATGCCTGAAATTAGAAAGTCAGTCGAAAAAAAAAATCACAAATTAAATTATCAACTTGGAAAATTTCATTCGTTGGAAAGGGGTGGCTAAAACGCGGCCAGCATTGATGAAAGTCAGTCGCACATGAGCAGGTCATGTGGGAGTGTGTGTGTGTGTGTACCTACCTCAGCAACGTGCTGAGCCGTGTGATGAATGTGCAAGCGAGCGTAAGCATCTGTTCGTGTGTGTAAGTGTCTCTCAATGTTGGCATGTGTGTGTGTGTGTGTGTGTGTGTGTGTGTGTGTGGGAGTGTCTAACGAGGAGCGATATGTGGTAGCGCTGCAAAGTATGCAATAAACAATTTTACACTCGAGCACGTTAATTACGCGAAAGGCTGCCAAACATTAGGCAGCCTGGCATTGATGTGTATTTCCTATTTGAGATTAGGAATGGAAATTTATTTTTAGAAATGAGTTTTCACTGTTTTTTGGGAATTCATTAATTAAGTGGGTATTAATTTAAACATACTAGGGACTCCAGGGATCAAGTGAAATGTTTATTTAAGCGTAAAACTATCAGTTTGAATATTAAAATTGGGGTTTTATTAGGCGCGATTTTCAAAAAAAATCTGAAAAATCTGTAATCTGAAAAAATATTTAGCAAGATCCATTGGAACTTTTTATACCCTTGCAAAGGGTATTTTAATTTTGCCCAGAAGTTTGCAACGCATCGAAATATTAATTTCCGACCCCATAAACTATATATATTCTTGATCAGGGTGACGAGCTGAGTCGATTGAGCTTTGTCCGTCCGTCTATCGGCTTCTACGCGAACTAGTCTCTCAGTTCTAAAGCTATCGAGCTGAAATTTTGCACAGAGTCTTCTTTTTGCTGCACACTACTAATATGTCGGAACCGACCGGATCGGATGACTATATCTCATAGCTCTCATAGGAACAATCGGTCGGAAAACTAGTTTTAGTATGAAAAACTTTTTTCTTTTCAATGGAAACGTCTCCAAACTTTGTATTCATAGATTTTCTATGTTTTTTTTTATAATTCTACCAATTTTTATTAAAATCGGACAACTATATGGTATAGCTGCCATACAAAAGATAGGTCTGAACAAGAAAGAAAGTCGGTCAAGCCCGACTATAACATACTCTGTACCAAGAAAATTTGTCTTTTGATCATAACTCGAAAACCGTTCATCCGATCTTCTTCATTCCTTTGGCGGATCGATAAGTTATCCGAATAACTAAATATGTCCAGAAGGAACAAGCCATCTATCTTCAAAACTGTGGGAGATATGACGTTTTTTCCATATTGCGGGGGGCGGGAGGGGGCGTGGCCAAAATTAAAAATAAACTTGATCTGCCTGCAGACATAAGAAGCATATGTCCCATACATGTCAAACCTCTATCTCTTACCATCTCTGAGATCTGTGCGTTCATACGGACAGACAGACGGACAGACGGACGGACGGATAGACGGACAGACGGACATGGCTATATCGACTCGGCTGTTGATGCTGATCAAGAATATATATACTTTATGGGGTCGGAGATGCTTCCTTCTGCCTGTTACATACTTTTGCACAAACTTATAATACTCTATGTACCTACGGTACAGAGTATAAAAACAGTCTTAGTTCGGAAAACTTTTTTGTTTTTAATGGTAGCTTGCTGCAAATTTGTATTTGTTTGTTTCACATGCTTTTACATAATTTGACAAATTTTTGTCCAAATCGGTTGACTATATCATATAGCTCCCATACAAACGATCGGTTGGAAAATGGGAAAAAAGTATGTTTTGAAAATATTTAAGCGAGCACTTGTAAGGGTATAAAAACTTCGGCTTGGCTTTCTCGTTTCATATCCTTTTGACAACTTTCAGCTCAGTTGGATGAAAATCTGAGTTCAATTTAACATTAGACGATAAATTAGTGAATTGAAACAAACATTTTACAATGCCTCATCCATCTGTGTTTGGTTTTATTTCACCTAAATCATTTTATTCGTACGTGTTAACAGAAATGTATACAAAATTACAAAAAATTCTAACCCAAAACTGCGCAAAATTTCAATTTGTAAAAAAAGAAAAGCTATTGCTATAATAACTCAACTTTTTCGTATTTATTTCTGTTTTAAGAACCACTTCTCACAATTTGTTGACTAATTTCTTTGCCATTTCCTAGTGAGAAGAAATTCCTACAACAAATTCATGGCAAAATGTGTGTGACCCAACCCGTTTTTCGGTTAGCTCCCTAGAGAGTATAAAGCACAACAAGTGTGTCGAGTGTTGTGCAAATATTTGAAGAGCAATATTGAAAAAGAAACTTGTACCTCGTGCCGCGCCGCCCTGCGACCCACCAGCCATTTCTTGTTGCCTGTGCAAAAAATTAGCTTAAATCAACAAAAACAAACACACACACACACACACACAACGAACGCACTTTGGTGCATAACCCAGCCAAACTCAAGGCCTTACACATAGTTGCAAAAAAAAGGAAAAAATATTACCCATACGCACCGTTGGCCAAAAGCGCAAGCCAAGCGTTTAAAGAGAATGCAACGAAAACGAGAACGAGAACGAAAACTTTTGCTGTTGTTGTTGTTGTTCTAGTGACGCAATAAAAATGAAAGGCTCGGGGCCAAGTTTCTTTCATTTTTTGTTATATATATTTTATTTTATGCCACACACACACACTTATACACTGTCACTCTCCACACTGCTTCCTGCTGCTGCCTTATTAAATTTTCAAACACATGCTAAACTTAACCCGAGGATGTGCTTAACCTTCGCTCTGTTTTGATTGAGTGGCTCAAAGTGTTTGTTTATGAGTCCCCTTTCTCTCGTTCTCTGTCTCTGTGTGTGCGTGCGTGTGTGTGTGCTCTTGCTTCTTCTTATATTATTCTTCTTCACGTTTGCTTCTACACAATTAAGCAGACACTGCAGTTTATTTGTTGTTTTGTTTTATAGTTTTGCACTTTCAAATAAATATATTTTCAAATGGATAAACTCTGCCTTCCGTTTCCGCTGCGCCATTGGTGGGGCAGGCAGTTCTCAGTGTCTCCTATTTTTGAAGTTGGCAAATTTTGTAATGCAGAAATTGTGGAAATTCAGGGGGAACTCTGTTTTTTGCCAAGTTTTTGTGTTTTGAAGAAGTTGTTTCTCTATGAATATTGTGGTTGGGCACTTTCTGTGGGCGCCAAATAGCTTGGCTGAAATAACAGAATGTTAAGCAACTGTTTTAAATTTCTTAAATGTAATCTAAACTTTTTGTGTATTAACATTTGACTGACCCTTTAGGCGGGCGCTCAAAGCCTGTACTGCCATTTGGTCTGTACTTCTTTCATAAACTGCCAGTCTGTAAGGCTAGTGCTGATATGTTATAGTAAATTAAGCTCTACTAATTTGCCTAAGACAATTTTTAGAGTATTTAACTCTATGTTTAACCATAAATATCAGCTTTATGCCCTCTCGTTGGGCGCCAAAAAGCAAGGTTGTCCTTTGGGCAGATTCAAAAGCAGCTGTTAGTATCTAAAAGGTACTACAACAACACTTAAGCCTTAATATGTTTAAGTTAACAAGTGACTGTTTGCCTTAAATGGCATTTGAAAACTCTACTTTTTACTTTTTTTAGTAAAAAGTATGTCTTAAAAGTTGACATACATAAAAATCCATTTTAATATCACTACCTATCTAAATATAACTCTGATGCCCCCTCGTTGGGCGCCAAAAGCTAGTGCTGACGTTTTGCAAACAATAACAAATGTTCTTTATAACTTAAATGAACTTCAAAAACATTATAAACCTTAACAAGTACTGTAGTTTTGCAACTGTGCTTTCTTTTTGTAAACTAGAAGAGTAGTTTTGATCTTAAAAACTCTAGCACCATAATTATATGATGATCTAATGCCCTCCCGTTGGGCGTCTAAAGTCATGCTGTCATACGGAAAGAATAATATACTCAATCATATCTCAAATGAACTCAATCAAATAATAAACTGATAACCCACGTTGGCCGCCAAAAAACATTGGGAACTTAACTTTTTAACTGGCAGACTAGTCCTGTTATAGTTAAAGTAAAGTAAACTCACCTTAAATCAATTTTCGGAACTCTTAACCCATAACAATTAGATTGTTGACCTCTCGTTGGGCGCCAAAAGCAAACGCTGATATATGAGAATATTAAGCATGTATTAATTTTAACTATTTGGGTATATTAACCTATAATAACACTAATAAATGAGTGGCTAAATGACTCTAAATAGATTATCAATTTGTAAAAGCTGCTATATTGATCCATCTCCTTGGGCGGCATTGTCTAAACTCTTCGTCAGGCGACAAATCACTAAAAATAATACAATGGAAGACTACCTCTGCTGAACCCTTTAATAAAGAACATGTTCCATGATTGTCTTTGTTTAAAAATGTGTAAAACCATTAAATAAAAGTTAAGCAATCAATTTAAAAACGTGTTTAAAGAATAAATTCATAATTTTGTAGTTACCGCCATGATTAGCATTTGAAATTCCCCTACTTAGTTGTTTCTGCCACCTTTTCTCTGTAAAACTTACTCTGCTCTGTACTTAAAAGCGAAGCACCAGAATCAAAACAGCAATTTAATTCTCATTCTTTGTAATTGCAGACCCAACATCAAGTATCAATACTCGGCTCTGGACAGCGGCAATGGGATTGTGGAGCGTAGTCCCAGGGAGCGAGCACAGCGCGAACGCGCACTTAATGCCACCCAAGAGTGGATACAGAGCGCCAATGGACGTTATGAGGTGATTGCTCATTTGGATGAGATAGGATCGAGGCATGGCAAAAACTGGTTTCTGGTCACAGATGCATCGGTGGGTGAAGAGCTCAACAAATTTGGATTTTTAAACTACAATTGCAGTTTCCAACCACAGGTACGCACAGATCGTCTGCTGACTTTGCTGCCACTGCCGCCCGATTGTGTGGCCTTTGAGGACTTGTCGCCCAGTGAAAGTGCCCGGGAGATATTGATGGAACTGTTGGGTTCACTGCATCATCCATATATATATCCCGTTTTGGATTTGGGCTTTTTGCGTAATAGTTCGAATAACTATGCCTGTCTGGTAACGCCCTTCAATTCGCGCGGCAGTCTCAAGGATCTCATTTATAAGGTAAGCGGGAAATCAATCTGAATCGAGTACTGAGTATCGAATACTAAGTGTTCAGAACTGAGTTTTGAATAGTTATTATCGGGCTTCGAATATACAAAGAGCCAGGTAAAGAGCTACATGCACCAAACCCCTGGTACCAATTGAGAAGTGACAAGTACTGAGAACCAAATACCAAGAAATTAGTGCCAAATAGCCAGTACAAAGTACTCAGCTTAGAGTACTGAGCATCGAGTACTTAGTTTCAAGTTCTGAGTCTCAACTTCTCAGTATAATAGTGCATATTGAGTACTGAGTATCGATTACTGAATATACCAAGTCCCGAGTAACAAGAAATAAGTACAAAATTTCAAGTATCAAGTACTGAGTTTAGAGTACTGAGCTTCGAGTACTTAGTTTCAAGTTCTGAGTCTCAACTTCTCAGTATAATAGTGCATATTGAGTATCGATTATTGAATATACCAAGTCCCGAGTAACAAGAAATAAGTACAAAATTTCAAGTATCAATTACTAAGTATCGAGTACTAGGTTTCAAATTCTCAATATAATAGTGAATATCGAGTACTGAGTATCGATAACTAAATATACCATGTAACAAGTACTAAGTAACGAGTAACAAGTACAACGATTCGAGTATCAAGTAAAAAGTACCCGAGCAACAATAAATAAGTACAAAATTTCAACTATCAAGTACTAATTATCAAGTACTAGGTTTCAAATTCTCAGTATAATAGTGAATATCGAGTACTGGGTATTGATTACTGAATATACCACGTAACGAGTAAAAAGTACAACGATTCGAGTATCAACTAAAAAGTACCAAGTACTAAGAGCCGAAAACCAAGTTTCCAGCATCGAGTACTGAGTGTTCAGTACTAAATTTCAAGTTTCGAGTATTAAGTTTAGAATACTGAGTATTGAGTACTCAGGTTTGAGTTCTGAGTCTGAACGTCTCAGAATAATAGTGAATAGCGAGTTCTGAATACCGAGTACAGAATATACCGAGTACCTAGTACCAAGTACTAAGAGCCAAACACCAGGTTTCAAGTATCGAGAACTGAGCTTAGAGCACTGAGTTTCGAATACCAAGTTTCAAGTATCGAGAACTGAGTTTATAGTACTGGGTATCGAGTATTAAGACTCAAGATCTGAGTCTTAAGTGCTCAGTATCGTTTTCCGAGTATTGTGTGCTTAGCTTAAAACTCTTTTTTTTATCAAATAGAGTAAAAAGCAGAGTATTACTTGCTGAAGATCGAGTACTGAGTACAGATAAATGTACCAAATAACGAGTACCAAGTACAAAGTAACAAGCTCCAAGTATCGAGTACTGAGTATAGATATAATGATTATCGCACAATAACTGTCAAGTTCTGAGTTTCAAGAACTGTTTATGTATTTTCGATTTTTGGTTAGTAAGTATCGGGTTCAGAGTCGTGAAGCAAGTATCGAGAGCTAGGTATTGAGTACCGAGTACCAAAACTCAAGTATCGAGTATCAAAAATTAAGTAAAATAATGATAATAATTCCAAATTCTTTTATTTCCAGGCACAGTGGAACGAGCCGTGGGCCAGAAAATATACACGCAAGCCAAATGGTTTGCCAGTGAGTCAGGTTCAGCGTCTGGGTCGGCAAATACTAGAGGCTTTGCTCTTCCTGAAAGAGCGTGGTTTTCCACTACATGGTCATCTGCACAGCGGCAATGTGATTCTACAGAATGGTGCGGCCAGGTGAGTAACTAAATTTTATTTCAAACTCGTTACACACAGTCGCACTTACACACACACACTTACATGTAAATGTCAAATTAAAAGCCATTCAACAAAATTGTTACCCATTTTTAGGCATTTTAAATGCATGCATAATGGCCCAGCCCCAGCCCCAGGAAAACAGGGCAGAGCTCAAACATGCCCTCCGCCTACCTACCGCCACCTCCCTCTCACGGGTAACATCGACTGATTGTAACAAAAATAAAGCTTCGGCTTTTTGCCATTTAAAAATAAATGTTGCATTGTGGACACAGCAGTCAGGCTGCATACAAAAGAAATTCCACCCATATACCTAAAAGTCGATTAAAGTTTAAAGTTTACTAAAAACGCAAATGTCCAGGGAAGTGCATGACCCAGTTTAGCCTATAAGCTGATTTTCATATAAATTGGCCATAAATACGCGAACGTTTTCAGAATCATTAAGAATCTTGATGGGACAAAATGAATTCCAATTTTTTAAAGCAAAAATAATTGAAAAATTCTATTTTGGGGAAAATGTTTAAGTGCTTATTATTTTCTTCCGAAAATTAAAGTTTTCACGAGTTGTTTTGAAAGAAGAACCAAATTGAAATTGTCCACATAAAGTGTATATAAAGCATATATATTCTTGATCAGCATGAAGAGCTGAGTTGATTTTAGCCGTGTCCGTCTATTTCTATGCTCTATCTCTTCCTTCAGTTTTAAAGCTATCACTACCAAACTTTGCACAAAGTCTTCTGGTTCAAAAACGCAGCACATTTGTCGGAACCGGCCGAATCGCTTGACTATAACATATAGCTGCCATAGGAACGATCGGTCGAAAAACTAGTTCTAGTGAGAAAAACTTTTTTGTTTTTCATGCAAACATCTCCAAACTCCGTATTTACTAGTTTCAATGCTTCTCCATGATTCTGCCAAGTTTGGTCGAAATCAAACATCTATATAGTATAGTTGCCATAGAAAACTAAGGTTAGAAATATAGTCTTAGTGGGAAAAACTTTTTTGTTTTCAATGTAAACCTCTTTAAAATTGGCCTATATTTATTTTGTGAGCTTTTACACAATTCTTCAAAGTTTTGTCAAAATCGGATGACTATAGGTTATAGCTGCCATAGGAATGATCGGTCGGAAAACTAGTTTTAGTAAGAAAAAGTTTTTTGTTTTTAATGCAAATGTCTCCAAACTTTGTTTTCATGGGTTTTCTTTGCTTTTTCATAGTTCTGCCAAGTTTGATGAAAATCGGACAACAACAGGGTGCGCCATATAAAGTGTCGGTATGGCAACACTGAATAACTTTGACATTTACCAACCGATTGCTTTTGTTAGACATGTTTTGGAAACATCAATCTAGTACAATTTTGACCATGGAACGCTTCACACCAAAACAACGTGCCGAAATAGTGACGCTGTTCATCGAAAATAATCGTTCAATTGTGCTAACAAATTTTGATGACCGATGAGGCCCATTTCACGCTTTCTGGTGGTGTTAATAAGCAAAATTGTCGCATATGGGGCACGGAAAATCCACACCGCATCCATGAAATACCTTTACACGACCAAAAAGTGACTGTTTGGGCCGGTATTGACTGGCCACCCAGATCTCCAGATTTGACCGCCCCAGACTTCTTTTTGTGGGGCTATTTAAAAAGCAAGGTTTACGCCAGCGATCCACAGACCATTGAAGAGCTTAAGGCCAACATTCGTGCCGAAATCGCCACTTTATCGACTGAGACGCTCGAAAAAGTGATGGAAAATGCCGCAAAAAGGGCACATTTTGTTGTGATTGATGTTGTGTTCAAAAAGTAGTCGAAATCAATTGTACAGGACCAAATTAAAGGAACAAGATCAACATATAGCAATCGGTTGTTTGTTTTTATATTTATTCAGTGTTGTCATACCGACACTTTATATGGCGCACCCTGTATATGGTATAGCTGCCATACAAAAGATAGGTCTGAAAAACAGTCTTAGTTAGAAAAACTTTTTGGTTTTTAATAGTAGCATCCTGCAATTTTGTATTTGTTTGTTTTAGCTGCTTTCACCCAATTCTAAAAGTCTTTGTCCAAATCGGTTGACTATATCATATAGCTTTCATACGAACGATCGGAAATTTTTTTTTTTTATATTTAAGCGAGCAATTGCCAGGGTATAATAACTTGGGCACAGACGAAGTTAGCTTAGCTTTCTCGAACCGGACATCTACTATGTTTATACACTCCAAGTTATTTATGATTAGTGCCCTTCAAAGTATGCAAACTTTATTTCCTTAGGTAATTATCTTTTAGAACGAATGGCTTCGCTAGTCAGTCACCCAGATTGTTAAGTAAGATGTTAAGTGTTGAGTTAAGATATATGTCAAATATATACTCGACTAAAATTATTATTTTCATATAACGTAGCATACTTTAAAGGGCGTTAAGCATGGTGTATATTTTGTGTGAATTGAACTTACTAAGTTTGTAATCTGTCTAGCCTGAAACTGAACTGGAATACAAACCGCTCGGAAATCAGGACTTGGTTTGGCTCAATGGCTCATACAGTTTTGGGAGCACCTGCTCGGTTCGATAAATGACTTTTGAAGCTAATTGAACCAGGGTTTTGATACGGCTTAGTGGTCTTTTATTACTTAATGAAGCCTGTTTTCGAATTTCAAAATCGTTATCATTTCGAAAAAGAATATGAATATGTGAATATTCGAAAAGCTTTAAATTCTTTTATAAGTACACAGAGAAAAAGAGAATATTGAAAAATATCCTTTGGATGATTTCTGGAATCCATTTGGAAGGTATATCTTAAATATACTTTAATCATCCAACGGAGCTTAAAATCATCCAAAAGATATGAAAAATGATGATCATTTGAATGATTTTGCAGCTCCACTAGATGATTAAATGAATATTTAAGACAAATCCAAACCAAATGGATAATTTTTGGATCTTTTTTTCTGTTTAGTCCTTAAACAGGCTGAATATTGTACAGATTTTTGAGGAATATCGCGCGTACAGAAAATGGGGTACTCACTCCCATCAGTTGGTAACTGCCAAGACAGGAAGTTGTCTTAATTCAGAGAAAGAAAAAGCAGATTGAATTTCAAATTTAATAGAGAGATAAACCGGTCATTTCCAATTCGGTTATTCCGTAAGACAAAATGACATTATTAAATATAACTTTGATCTTAAAACAAAGATTTTATATGCTCCAAAATATTAGTTTGATATTTTCCAACAGCTAATTATACTCTGTACCGTAGTTACATAGAGTATTATAAGTTTGTGCAAAAGTATGTAACATCCAGAAGGAAGCATCTCCGACCCCATAAAGTATATATATTCTTGATCAGCATCAACAGCCGAGTCGATATAGCCATGTCCGTCTGTCCGTATGAACGCACAGATCTCAGAGATGGTAAGAGATAGAGGTTTGACATGTATGGGACATATGCTTCTTATGTCTGCAGGCAGATCAAGTTTATTTTCAATTTTGGCCACGCCCCCTCCCGCCCCCGGAATTTAGAAAAAACGTCATATCTCCCACAGTTTTGAAGATAGATGGCTTGTTCCTTCTGGACATATTTAGTTATTAGAATGACTTATCGATCCGCCAAAGAAATGAAGAAGATCGGATGAACGGATTTCGAGTTATGATCAACAGACAAATTTTCTTAGTACAGAGTATGTTATAGTCGGGCTTGACCGACTTTCTTTCTTGTTTTCAAGTGTATTTGAAAGGCTTTTTATGGATATGAGAAAATATAGTATTGAGCCCTATTATATAGTTTATGTGTACTGTTTTGACTGCTCCTTTGGTATGCGGTGTGCTGTGTGGGCTGCACGTATCGGGCACGTGCAAGAATTGCGCATCTGAAAAGCTTTTTAATGACTGCTGAAGGTGTACGGTGGAGAATTTTTGTGTTCAACTACCTTGAACCCTGACACTTGATTGCCTTTTTTTTCGAGAATAAACATAAGTAGGCGACAAGAGCATATTAAACTCTCAGGGGTGTGCTTACTCCGCCCTTAAATCTACCTCCCCTGATAACACACACACAGTAGTTACCATCATTCCCTCTCGCCTACACATAAATCCATAAAAATATAGTAAAATTGGGGCGGGCTGTTACCTCACCTCCGTGTTCATAATTAAGAGTCAAAGGGACGACGACGACATTGTTGTTCAACATTTAATTATGCATTCTGTTTGTCTCTTTGTGTCAGGTTATCTGGTCTGGAGAATGGCCTGTTGGGGCTCAGTTCGCGCATCAATGCCGTGATGTGGTCGCGTGCCGTGACCGAAATTGAGAATGTGGACATTGTGTGCTTTGGCCATTTGTTATATGAAATGTGCACGGGCCAAGAGTTGACCACACCGAAACCGTCCATGCGGGTGCTGGAAATGGAGCTGCAGCATTATCCACAAATTGGCCAGGTGGGTGACACAAAGCCGAAGCATTTGCTAAACCCGGTTTTCAATCGTTTGGTTTTCGTTGGTTTCTTAGATACTGGAAATCTTAGGCTTAATCTTTGAACCGCCTAGCGGCGTGTGCCCCTCCGTTGAGGACCTAGTCCTGTGCGATCTATTTCGCAGCATCGATTTGCGCGAACTGCGTGGTCCCTGTTTTAGTGTAAGTCCTGCGCGTTGCGGATGCCTCTATCAAACCTTAGCTACTTTCAATTTGCAGACAATTAAGCCCAGCCTCAGCCGTTCCACTTTGAATTTGCTGCATGCGGTGAAGAAGCGTCAATGTGCTTCATTGGGTAACTCCTTCAGCGAAGCCAGTTCACCCTGCACACCGCCCTCGACGCCACATGATCGACGCACTGGGTAAGTGTTTGAAGCTTCACTGTTTCCGTCACAGTTGAAATATGAAAAGCCAATGAAAGCCACTCTCACCCGAACACTCAATTCGATTCATTCCCACATGTTCACAAGTTCACACAATACTTTATACAAAAAAAACTACTCTCCCTCATGCGGTGGGTCATCGTTGCGACAGCTGTTTCGATCTGGCTTAGGTGGGGACAGGACAGGATTGAAGTCTTGTATGCACTTGAAGTTATTGTGGCGGTGTGTAAAACTAAATCTTGGGTTCAATTCACTAAATTTTCAAAGAAAGCCTGAAAATTGTTTTGGACTTACTGAAATTTTAAGTTTCATAGAACAATTTCGTGGTGTGGCGTGTAGTGTGTGTGCCTGCTGTGCAAAGGTCGTGGGTTCGCTACCGAGTTGGGACATCGAATGTAAAAGTTTACGCCCCGGTCACCTTCACCAGCTATTGGCGCCAGCTTTAGAATAACTAGCCTTGAAAAAGCTTCTCAAATTTTGCCTGTAGGTCCCTTTCTCTGATTGAGAAAAGTTCGGCTTGGCTCTTTTTTATAAAAACAATTTTTCGCCCAATTTCGGACTTCTGCTTCTTCTTTGGCCTGATATAAACTCTCTTCTCAAGGTCGCTGCGTTGCAGCTGTCATTGGTGGAGTATTTTTTAACGTGGTATCTCTAAGAAGGGGTTTGTCGCTCACGTTAGCCAGCAGCTTTGTAAGTGCATCGCTCTGTTACCAACGACGAGTTGTGAGTCAACTTGGGGCGCAGTAAACTAGGATCACTCTGAGTCCGTCTTGTTGAACCGTTCAGAATAGGGATGCCGGAAATAATATCGAAATATCGAATATCGATATTTTTGTCCAAAAAAACGATATATCATTATCGAATATTTTTATGAGGCGATATATCGCATATCGAATATTTTATTATCGATATTTTTTGCCTTAAAATATTTATATCGAAATGATACTTTTTCAATATCGTCAAAAATATCGATATAGATATATTTGAAATATCCGGCATCCCTAGTTCGGAAGCTTATCCTCACTACATACTCTGGCATTACCACAGCAGATTTCCTGCCATTTTCCGACTAAGTGCGTAGATTTTTTGAAAATATCGACTGGCAGACTTCCAGATCGATTGGGTAAGAATTTATTCCATTTCAAACTTAAAATTTCGAGTAGGTTTGGTTTTCGGAAATACTCAAATTAAGAACGAAACATTCGACAATCGAAAAGCCACCTTTGGTATTATGGAAATGGAAACAAACGTGCCTGAATCTTAAATAGTTTACATTTCCATAGCACACTTTTTCGAATTAGGCTTATAAGGCTATTTTATAATCATTCTAAGATTTAACTTGACAGATTTAACATCTATCTTGATATGGGGTTTTTATACCCGTTACTCGTAGAGTAAAAAGGGTATACTAAAGTCGTGCAAATGTATGTAAGAGCCAGAAGGAAGCATCTCCGACCCCATAAAGTATATATATTCTTGATCAGCATCAACAGCCGAGTCGATATAGCCATGTCCGTCTGTTCGTCCGTCCGTCCGCAATAAAAAATGTAGAATAACTCCTGCAATTTGTAAGCTATTGAGCCCAGATTTTGCAGTATAGTGCATGTGGCCAATATGTACAATCTCACAAAGATTTCATACAGATCGGATAATAAATGGCAGAGTTAAAAAAACGTTGCATACTTATCTGAGCCGCATGAGGTTATTAAACACTAATTGAACTGAGTAACGGGTATTTCAATGACGGGCAGGGCCGACTTTAACTTATGCTCTCGTTTTTAATTGAACTGGTTATAACATTTGGCCCATAGAGTAGATAGTGATATAAGATGTCGGACCTACAGTTAGACCAACTTGATCTAGGATTAATTCAGGGTCTTTGGATCCATGTACTATTATGCAATATACAGAACTTGATGCAAGAACATATTGGCAATATTTTCAACGTCTTAAATACCCTTTCAATTCAACCAACGGAGCTGAAAGATCACCCATAGGATGATAGTTTTTATACTCTGTACCGAAGGTACTTAGAGTATTATAAGTTTGTGCAAAAGTATGTAACAGGCAGAAGGAAGCATCTCCGACACCATAAAGTATATATATTCTTGATCAGCATCAACAGCCGAGTCGATATAGCCATGTCCGTCTGTCCGTCTGTCCGTCCGTCCGTCTGTCTGTCTGTCTGTCCGTAAGAACGCACAGATCTCAGAGATGGTAAGAGATAGAGGTTTGACATGTATGAGACATATGCTTCTTATGTCTGCAGGCAGATCAAGTTTATTTTCAATTTTGGCCACGCCCCCTCCCGCCCCCGCAATTTAGAAAAAACGTCATATCTCCCACAGTTTTGAAGATAGATGGCTTGTTCCTTCTGGACATATTTAGTTATTAGGATAACTTATCCATCCGCCAAAGGAATGAAGAAGATCGGATGAACGGTTTTCGAGTTATGATCAAAAGACAAATTTTCTTGGTACAGAGTATGTTATAGTCGGGCTTGACCGACTTTCTTTCTTGTTTCATATCCTTTTTATACCCTGTTCCCATTGAAAATGGGAAAAGGGGGATCATGAAGTTGTGCGAATGTATGTAACATCCAGAAGGAAAATTTTCCGACCCCATAAAGTATATATATTCTTGATCAGCATGAACAGCCGAGTCGATATAGCCATGTCCGTCTGTCCGTCTGTCTGTCTGTATGAACGCGTCGATCTCAGAGACTATAAGAGATAGAGCCACAAATTTTTGCACGAAGGTAGATTTATGCTGTACGCAGATCAAGTTTGTTTCAGATTTGAAAAATTCCACCCCGTCCCCCTTTTATCCCCAAAAAACCTAGACCTCCTCTATAAATCCAAGACCTAAAAAGCCGTCAGATCCACAATTTGGTGGTTTAGTATACATCAAGCTAGGCTCAATATCTATCTATTCTGAAAAGTACAATCAGATCGGACCAAAAACACCGGAGTTATAAGCGAAACAGTTAAGCTGATAAAAGCAGCCGCCCAGTTGTTGATCAGGACTAGAAAAAAGTGTTGCCTACATTTAGGATGACATCTTCAAAAATTCAAAAACAAATAAATGAAAATAAATGAACAGGGTATTTTGTGGTCGGGAAACTCGACTGCAGCGCCCTTACTTGTTTTTCTTTGTGTAGTCTTTATAGTTTTCGATTGCTTAAAGCAGTGGTGGGCAGTGGGACAAGCACCATCTGATGCCAGTTAGAAAACTCCGAGTTTAATTTGCTGTTAATTCGTTCGCTCTTCTTCTTTCTACACACCGTCTCACATAATTTCACGAGTACCCATAATGCTGTTTGAGTTTGACTAACAAGAAACACACACACTCGCGCACACCTGAAGAGAAACTCACACACAAAAACAAAATATGTACAAAATGCAGTCATCAACTTGAAGTGGCGCATTCTGTATGTGTGAGTGCGTGTGTTCCTACTACACCACTGTCCACTTGGCCCTTTGTTAATTACGGCCATGTGCTGGCCTCATTTTGCATACAAGACCGACCGGATTATGATTAAGTAACAACAGGAGGAAAAAGTGCGCTTAAAATCCTGCTCTCATCCCTAGCCTCATGTAAATTTAAGCCAATTCTTTGTGTAAATTAATATAAATATTTTAACAACAATAACAACAAAAACAATCGCATGACTTATTTAAAACAAAAACAATTTATGTAGTTGAGGAATTTTTCGACTAAAGTAAATTTTGTTTTTTTTTTCGTATGCCATATCTTACTCTCTCTCTCTTCCTCTCTACCCAAAACAAACACACACTCTCTCTCTGTCTCTCTCTGTGTCTCTCTCTGTGTCTCTGCGTGTGTGTGTGTGTGTGCGCGTCTTAGTGTTGCGATCCCAACCAGAATACCGTTACACCAATCTTCTCATCATCTATACATAAACACATACCGTTCAGCTCTTGAATGTCTCTCAACGTTCATTTTTGTTTACCTAACTTATGTCTGTGTTTTGTTTTTGATTTACAAACTTTTGCATTTCTGCATTTGTTTATTTACATAACCCGTTTCGACTAAATTAAAACAACAACAACTACAACAACTACAACAATCGACAACGACAACAACAACTACAACAACAACAGTGTTCCACCTGCGCCCTATGAAGTCTTTCGTATGTACTAAACCAACCAAACGAAGCAACAACAGAGAAACCAAAAACCACAAACAACCCCCCACCCCCCAAACCAAAAAACATCTTTCACAAAAATTGAATTTCAACATCGTGTGTAAAAATAAAAACAAACAAATAAAAAACCATCCTGAAATTATCACCACAAATTTTTGTACTAAAATGCAATTTTTATATATTCAATCCAAAAAAATAAAACTAAGCAAATAAATTTTTGCTTCAAAATGTGGTAAGTGGCAAATTTTTGTACCACCAACCACTAACACCGCTACCAACAACAACACCGCCACCACACACCCCACTCCCACCAGATTCAATTGCCACCAATTTGACGCTTTTATTTCCAATTTTTGTGTTTACGCATTCGTAAATTTATGTGCCTGCCAATTCGATTGCTTTTTGACCACAATTTTGTTTGTTTATTTAATTATTGCAGTGCATGAATTATCTATATAGTTGCAGTGCGCCTTGTAATATTGCTGTGTACGTTGCCATAATCAATAATGCTTAACCATAAAAACTAAGTTGTATTGTAATAACTTCATTTAAGCGGTGAACTAAGTTGCGGAGTGAGATTATTGAACTTAAATAACGAATTCCATATGTTTTAAAGCCTTGGGTATATTTGACTATTTTAAGTGTAAACAGTTTCATTTGAAAGTTTCACATTCTTAAGCACAATCTTAATCAGAAATACCCTTGCAGAGGGTATATTGAAATTGTCCTGATGTTTGTAACGCATAGAAGGAAGCATTTCTGACCACATAAAGTATATATACCACCAGAACGAAAACGTTGAAACCATCGTGGAGCGATGGAAATGATGCAGCATGAGATGCATTTTTGCCTTTATCGTAGTAGTACTGTAAAATATGCCGTATTTTCTCTTTATTTTGCTCCATGTTTGCGACGCTATAACTCACGAACGACTAAAAACAAACAACAATAAATCAAACACGTGTTAGCGCGTGAAAAGAGCTTTCCAAAAAGCTCTAGCGTGAACCGATGCGACGAATACAACTAGAACTACGCGCTTGCAAAGACAAGCTTGCGGAAATACCGCAAGACTTTTTTGACAACCTTATATATTCTTGATCAGCATGACGAGCTGAGTCGATATAGCCATGTCCGTCTGTCCGTCTGTTTCTATGCTCTATCTCATCCGTCAGTTTTAAAGCTATCGCCACCAAACTTTGCACGAAGTCTTCTGGTCCAAATACGCTGCTCATTTGTCGGAACCGGCCGGATCGGATGACTATAACATATAGCTGCCATAGGAACGATCGGTCGAAAAACTTGTTCTAGTGAGAAAAACTTTTTTGCTTTTAATGCAAACGTCTCCAAACTCCGTATCAATGCTTCTCCATAATTCTGCTAAATTTGGTCGAAATCGGACATCTATATGGTATAGCTGTCATATTATACAAAAGTAGAATCAGAAAAACTTGTTTGTTATCAGTGGACATGGCCTTCAAATTAGTTAAAAAACGTGCTGCAAGGGTATACAATCTTCGGCCGAGAAGAAGTTAACTTTCCTCTACTTTTATTGTTCAGTAACTAAAACGAGAAATCTAAGCAAACTTCGTCTGGGCCGAAGTTTTTATACCCTTGCAAGTGCTCGCTTAAATATTTTCCAACAATTTTTTTCCCACAACGAACCATTTTCCTACCGATCGATTGTATGGGAGCTATATGATATAGTCAACCGATTTGGACAAAAATTTGTAGAATTATGTGAAAGCATGTGAAACAAACAAATACAAATTTGCAGCAAGCTACCATTAAAAACAAAAAAGTTTTTCAAACCTATCTTTTGTATGGCAGCTATACCATATAGTTGTCCGATTTTGATAAAACTTGGTAGAATTATAAAAAAGCAATTACAAAGTTTGGAGACGTTTCCATTAAAAAGAAAAAAGTTTTTCATACTAAAACTAGCTTTCCGACCGATTGTTCCCATGGGACCTATGATATATAGTCATCCGATCCGGTCGGTTCCGACATATTAGTAGCGACATATTAATAGCGACGTATTCAGCTCCATGGCTTCAAAACTGAGAGACTAGTTTGCTTAGAAACAGACAGACGGACAGACAGAAGGACGGACAAAGCTCAATCGTCTCAGCTTGTCACCCTGATCAAGAATACATATTGTTTATTGGCTCCGAAATGAATATTTCTATGCGTTTGCAAACTTCTGGCCAACATTATAATACCCTTTGCAAGGGTATGTATAATAAGATCCGTTTTCCTGCTGGTAATAAAACATGTCAAAGCTCATTGTACATTGCAAAGTTGCAGCTCTACATGCAAACGTTTACACAAAAACCGACTCGGAATTCGGAACAGGGCCGTTATATATAAGCAAAAAGTGGACGGTAAAAATAATGCTAACAAATAATAGTTTTTATACACTGTTCCCATTGAAAATGGGAAAAGGGGGATCATGAAGTTGTGCGAATGTATGTAACAGGGAGAAGGAAACATTTCCGACCCCATAAAGTATATATATTCTTGATCAGCATCAAGTCGATATAGCCATGCTCTTCTGTCCGTTTGTCTGTCCGTATGAACGCAAATATCTTAGAGATGGTAAGAGATAGAGGTTTGACGTGTATGGGACATATGCTTCTTATGTCTGCAGGCAGATCAAGTTTATTTTCAATTTTGGCCACGCCCCCTCCCGCCCCCGCAATTTAGAAAAAACGTCATATCTCCCACAGTTTTGAAGATAGATGGCTTGTTCTTTCTGGACATATTTAGTTATTAGAATAACTTATCGATCCGCCAAGGGAATGAAGAAGATCGGATGAACGGTTTTCGAGTTATGATCAAAAGACAAATTTTCTTGGTACAGAGTATGTTATAGTCGGGCTTGACCGACTTTCTTTCTTGTTAAAGTAATCAATTATCGGAATCGAGCTGAGTTTTATTTCGCAAAAACTTGCACCAAGCCGATACCAAGATCATTTCAAGCAACAACTTCGAGCTGAAATCAATATCGGGGCATTTTGATATGATATTTGAAATGATAATGATTGATTAATATATATATTGATATGATCTATACATCTATACATATATATAAAATTGAAAGTATGTTTGTATATTTGTTCCTTATAAGCGATCTTCACAAATTTTTCACAGTATGTTCATGTCGATCAGGAAATTGTCATAGGCTATGTCTCATGTCCGTGACTTGGTCCAAAAACCGCGAAAATTGAAAAATTCAACCGTTCATCCGATTGAAACATTGGGGTTTGGTTAAAGGTTAAAGGTTTCTAAGTTGACGTAATAGGGGGGAAATGGACCAAAAACTGCGAAATTTGCAAAAAATTATACCGATCGTCCGATTGCGATGAAATTTTACGGAATGGTTGGACGCTTGCAAGCGAAAATTTCTAAGGTCCAAAAATCCGCGAAATTTCTAAAATAATTATATGTATATCTATGAAAGCGCTTAAAGCTTAGACTAAAATCCAGCCGTGGGTAAATGGACGATGCTGATTGAAAGGCTGAATTTTGATAATTATACCCGTTACTCGTAGAGTAAAAAGGGTATACTAAAGTCGTGCAAATGTATGTAACAGGCAAAAGGAAGCATCTCCGATATCATAAAGTATATATATTCTTCATCAGCATCAACAGCCGAGTCGATATAGCCATGTCCGTCTGCCCGTCCGTCCGTCTGTATGAACACCTTGATCTCAGAGACTAGAAGAGCTAGAGCAACCAAATTTTATACGTAAGCTAGTATTGTCTGTAGGCAGATCAAGTTTGTTTCAAATTTTGGCCACGCCCCCTTCCGCCCCGCAATAAAAAATATTGAATAACTTCCACAATTTTTAAGATATCGAGCTCAGATTTTGCAGTGTAGTCTATGTGGCCAATATCTACATCTCACAAATTTTCAAAAGGATCGGATAATAAATAGCCGAGTTAAAAAACTGTTGCATACTTATCCGAGCTGAGCTGAGTAACGGGTATTTCGAAGTCGGGCAGGGCCGACTTCAACTTATGCTCTCGTTTTCATTTGAGCTTATATTATTATGAAGATTTCATTGACGGCAATTGTAGACCAAACTGTCAAAAAAGCCGCGAAATTAGACAGTTACAGTTAAAACTTTCATTTTCTCACGATGCAAAGGACCCGGGCGACGCCGGGTATTCAGCTAGTATTAGATATAAAATGCCTTAGTAGGAAATCAAGACGACGCAGTGTGTGATTGAATTAAGCCTATAAAGAGCTAAACTCAAGGTCTCCCGGGCTAATATCGGAATCAAGACAACAATCCCGAGATCAGAAATTCCGAGCTCGAGTCAATCCTTTTCGTACTTAGAGGTATAATATCTGACATCGTTTGGTATTAATTTAATCCCGTTTATCTCGGTCTTGGGCGGTGCATAAGTAAATCGATCGATTGGTAAAAATCACAAAACTAAATCGCTTGGCTTTTGTTGTTAAATACAATTAATTTTCATAGGATATGTTTATTTCGGTTACTTCTCCAACGACTTCATTCCAAAGTCCTCGAGTATAAAATTCCTAAGAATATCCGAATAGGTGCTAATTGTACTTCCACAACAAATTGTAGGCTATGGTAAAAGTATTTGCATACTTGGGCGAAATTCAAGTCACGCACGTATTGTCGCTTCTATTGCAGCACAAATTCGAATGCCCACGCCCAATCATGCGCTCACAAGCATACAAACTCACACACACACACACACACACACTGACACACTCACCCACTCGCTCTCAAAACAATAAAGGCCAAAGAACATGTCAAAAATCTGCATTCAGGTGGCAAGCCGGATCGGGTCAGGCATCGATGATGAAGCTCAGAAACCAAACCCTGTCTAATTGTTATTTCTCTTCCACATTCACACACGCACACACATTCGCACACCCACACCCACCCACCCACACACACACACGCACAGTATCAGCCGAACAATGGATTCATTTGACATATCAAGCGACTCGGAGGAGGGTCTGCTCGAGGAGATTGTTGTGGGTGGCAACAACAACAGCAGCAGCAGCAGCTACCATCAACAGCTGTGGCATTCATCCGCCTCCGAGTCACCCATTCACTACTGCGACCATGCCACACTCTATTCCGATGACAATAGCGGCCAGGAGCCGCCGCCCATCATACGCTGCAGCACCAGCAGCCAAAGCAATCTCAATGTCGACGCCGTGACCGAGGAGGAGGAGGAGGAGTATGAGGAGGCCAGTGGCTCGTCACAGGCCACACGTTTGCATGCACCTGCCTCCTGCTCGGCGACGGGAGCCTCCTTCAATCATCAGCTTACGGCCGATATGTGCAACTACAAGAACTCCAAGAGTCGTCGCCTGGAGTACTCGCTCAAGTGTCTCAAATACGGTCGCAGTAATCCCTCACAGGATTCGGCCTTTGGTTCGCTCACCGATAACGATTTGTCCATAGGCTCGTCCAGTATACGTCTCAGCAGCTTTCAGTCCATTTCCTCGCCCATTGATGAGGGTGTGGAGGATGTTATCATAGCCACCACCTCGGGAAATGGCCATGAAACCTGCCTGGAGCTGGCCACCATACCACGAAGTATGGTCTCGCAGGATTCGGCCATATCATCGCCCTGTCGCGAAAGTTCACCCAGTAATTTTCTGCACATTGATGATGGCATGTCGGGCACGGGATCCACCTCTTCCGGTTCGCTGGGTGGAGGAGGTTCAATGGGTAACATAAGGCCACAACAGTTTCCCGTTTCGCTGTCGCCCAAGATTTTGGTGACGGCCACCACCAATTCGAGTAGCTCCTCGCTGGCCTCTGGCAGCAATCAGGGGCAGGGGCAGGGTCATGCACAACAACAACAACAACAAGGTCAACAACAGCAGCAGCAATTTGATCCGCCCAAGATTTTGGTCAATGATCAAAACTCTATATACACCACATCGCCGTCGAAGCGAACGGGCATGATTGAGGTCTTCTCGCAAAAGTATCGGGTAAGTGAGAGCAGAAAGATGCAAAAAAAAATACTATATTGTTGTGCGATTTGGATCCCGCTTGGTGGAATTGGGAAAAACCATAGAAAACTTATAAGTGCAAAGTTTGCAATAGTTTTCATTGACAACAAATAAGGTTTTTCTCACTAGAATTGGTCTTTCAACCGTTTGTTCCTATGGCAGTTGTATGTTATAGTCAACCGATCTTGATCAAACTTTGTAAGATTGTATGAAAGCATAATAATAATTTAATCCTATATTTTAAGACGATTTCATTTAAGGCCTATAAGTGTATCTTAATAGAACTAGTTTTTCGACAGATCGTTCCTATCGTAGCTATACTATATAGTTGTTCGACTTTGACCAAAGTGAATGAGACTATGGAAACTCCTTAATACACAGTTTGAAGACGTTGTTAGGCAAAGTAAAAAATGTTTTCTTCTTTAAACTGGTTTTTCGACCGATCGTTCCTATGGCAACTATATGCTATAGTCAACCGATCTTGATTAAATTTTGCAAAAATATTGGGAAAGCCTAGAAAATAATCAAATACCAAATTTGAAGAGGTTTTCATTAAAAAGTTTTCACTAAAAGTTTTTCTTTAGAAGACATGTTTTTCGACATGTTGCCCGACTTGCCCGAAAAGCATTGAAATCTAATAAAAACACAGTTTAAAGACGTTTTTATCCAAATTAAAAAAGTTTTCCTTCCTAAAACTTGTTTTCCGACCGATCTTTCCTATGGCTGCTATATGCTATAGTCAACCGATCTTGATTCAATTTTGTAAAAATAATGGGAAAGCCTAGAAATTTAGCGAATACTTAATATGAAGAGGTTTTCATTAAAAACCAAAAAGTTTTTCTTTATAAGGCATGTTTTTTGACCGATCGTTCCTATGGCAGCCATACTATATAGTTTTCCGACTTGGAACAAACTGAGTGGAACCATGGCAAAGCATAGAAAACTAATCAATTCACAGTTTAAAGACGTTTTTATCCAAATTAAACAAGTTTTTCTTCCTAAAACTAGTTTTTCGACCGATCTTTCCTATGGCAGCTATATGCTATAGTCAACTGATCTTGTAAAAGTGTGTGAAAGCCTAAAAAAAAGCTATAAACCAAATTTGAAGACGTTTTCACTAAAAAACCATTCTATTTTTCTCAATAGAACTAGTTTTTTGGCCGATCTTTCCTATGGCAGCTATACTATATAGCTGTCCAATTTCAATCAAACTTGGTGTAGTTATATAAAAGCATAAAAACCTAATAAAATCAAAGTTCGAAGAAGTTTTCATTGAAACTGACATAATTTTATTCACCAAAAACGGGTTCGTAAGGTTTCTTTCTATGGCAGCTATATGCTATAGTCAACCGATCTTGAACAAACTTTGTAAAGTTGTGTGAAATCGTACAATATAACTAGATACCAAATTTGAAGACGTTTCCATGAAAAACATAAAAGTTTTTCTTAGTAGAACTTATTTTTTGAAGTATCGTTCCTATATAGTATAACTATATAGTTGTCCGACTTTCACCAAACTAAGTAGAACTATGAAAGATCGTAGAATACTAATAAAATCCAAGTTGGAAGACGTTTTCATTGAAACTGACAGAATTTTATTCACTAAAACTGGTTTCCGAAACTACCTTCCTATGGCAGCTATATGCTATAGTCAACCGATCTTGAACAAACTTTGTAAAGTTGTGTGGAATCTTACAATATAACTAGATACCAAATTTGAAGACGTTTCCATGAAAAACATAAAAGTTGTTCTTAATAGAACTAGTTTTTTGACGGATCGTTACTATATAGTACAACTATATAGTTGTCCGACTTTGACCAAACTGAGTGGAACTATGAAAAATCGTAGAATACTAATAATATCAAAGTTGGAAGACGATTCCTTGGAAACTGAAAGAATTTTACCCACAAAAATGATATCCGAAACTTTCTTCCTATGGCAGCTATATGCTATAGTCAACCGATTCTTTTCCAACTTTGTAAAAGGAATAAATACCAAATTAAAAGACGTTTCCATAAAAAACCAAAAAGTTTTTCCTATAAAGTCTATTTTTCACTCGCACAACCTATCCAAAAAGATCCGGGAAATCTTCCAATGATTATTTTGTAATATCCTATTTATTCTCAGTGTAGTTCCTAATCTGATACTTATCAATTTTCCAGGTCAGCTCCTTTGAGGACATGTCACCCAAACCGAGCTCGGATAAGCAACATCTGAAGCATGTCAATCGCCTGGCCTTTCGCTCCCTGGAGGAGGAGCGTCGCATAGATAATGCCTTTATGCCCATGGCGGATCGCACCCATTCGGACAATCGTGTCAATATGCAAAGCGAGAAGTACAAAAAACTTACACACGCCTCGTTTCGCATTAGCAAGACCTCCTCCAGTCAAGACTCACCCACGACCACGCCCACCACCAGCCTGGAAATGCAGCGCACGGGACGTCAGACCTTATGGCGGGATAGCAAGTTCTATCGCAAGAATCGCATTGCCAAGAGCAACGATTCCCTAATGGAGAACACACCCAGCTCACCGCGCCTGTCGCCCAGCTCGTTGCGAGACAATCAAACGGCCAATCGTCGTTCCCTAAGCGGCAGCCAGCAAATGTTGAGCGTCACCACTAGCTTCTGTGGCAATGGCAGTGCCAGTGCTGCCGGGCGACGCTATTGCAGCTCGAAAAGCGAAGATTTGGGTGAGTCCTCCGACTATTTGAGGGTCATGGATGCCCGCAAATCCTACTCGGAACGCCACCTGGTGCGACTCAAACAGACGGCCATCAATAACACGCACAGCGAAGATGAGATGAGCTTCAACGAGGACAATAATGCTTCATCATCGGCCTCCATTTCGTTGCACAAGGGTCATCAGCCGGGTCGCTGGAGCAGCTGCTCCATTGGCCACCACCAGCAGCAACTGAAGACGACCAATATTAAGACCACTTCGTTGGCCACCCTCTCACTGGCCTGCCAACCGAATTTAGTAGCCAAAGCTCCCTCCGTTCCATTAACAACTGCCAGCTATCGCACGCCCTCCAAGTCCCTAGATCAGGCACTCAATGTCAACTCCAGCAGCAGCAACGGCAGCAGCAGCAACAGCAGCCACAGCAGCTCCGTGGATGAATCGCCCTCGCGTCGCACTTTGAGCGGGGCGGACCTGTCACGCATATTTGTGATGGATATGGATGATAATACACTGGGATCAGTGAGCAACTGCAGTGAGGAGAAGACACCACTTTTGGATAGTGTTGAGATGTCGCCCATCAGTCCAACTGAACCAGAGGAGCCCGAAATGGACAAGCTTTAAGCTGGAGCCTCTTAACACACACAGACACACACACATAAGTGTTGGGTTTTAGAAATGAACAAAACCCCACACTTACACACGCACACACACGTATTGAGCAGCCGAAATGCAAAGCATGTGATAAAAGTTAAACAAATATTGAAAAGGAAAAACCAAGATCAAGATGTTAAATGTACATAAGAGAAGTGTGGAGTGTGAAGGTACTTTGACATGGGTTCCAAATGTAGATAGGACCTGTACAAGCAAAGTTCTTAACCCAAAAATCAAATCTTTAAACGAGTTCCAAACCAAGTCCCGCAGATACGGCTTGAATCGAGCTTATACGAACTAAAAACTGAACTTTCTTAATGCGTAATCCTCTCTCTTAACAAAAACCTTGAAAACTTTCAACAAAATATGAACAAATAATAGTTCTGAGACAGTTGAAGCGGAGTTTTGTGAAATGATATCAAAGTTTGACATATTCCACCTTAAAATGTGTCAACAATCCAAGCAAAAACTTATGTTCGATTAAGATACAGGAACCGTTCTTTAGACTTCCCAAGGAATCGTCTGTAGAGTTGTGAAGTATGATTCGGTTTAGGTAAGCTGATGATAGGACCGAGTGATTCTTTAAAAAGAAAGGGACAAAAAAGACAAATAGTGTTACATTTCGAAACTTCAAGCAACGTATCGAAATATTGAAATAGGCTCTGTGGCGTGTAACCCCAAGTGGGTCCCTTGGTGGAGAACAATAAGATGCTATTCCATTCGTATTAAGTGTAAAAAGTCCTTAGTTCGATACCCAGTCAAGTAGGTGTGGTTGTTCTTAGCAGCGATGGCTCTGATTTGACTATCTGAACTGATCTGAGCTAGAATTTGACAGCCATTTATAAGCTTGTACCAAACTCAATCAGGCATTTTACCCAATTGAGCTTAAAATGTACTCAAAAACGAAAAATCAAGATTGTTGCATTCTCAAAAAAGGTTGTTGAAGTGAGAACATTGAGTTACAAGTGGTAAAACAAGTTTATGTCCTGTTTTTGGCAACAATTCGACTCATCTTGAGTTTAGTTTTCTCGCTTTTTGTCCTTTTGTGATTGTGAATTAAGTAATTGATGGAGACTTGTCATCCAATCAAGCTGGTAACTGCTAGATAAGCATAGCTTCCGTCATTTATTCTTAATTTTGATTTTCTTTTCTCTTGATTATGCTGAAAATTTTGAAATCTTCTTGGAGAATTATCTACTCAATTTGAGTGTTTTAAATCAGAGCGGGCAAACAAACGAAACGTTTAACGAACCGTTCGCGTAAGCTAAGAAACGATTCATATGTTTTGTAGCTGTTACTCTAGTCAGGGAAAACGAAACCACTAACTTTATATTGCCGAAGAGCGCAAACGAAACGATTGGAATATTGTTCTCCCAACAGCTGCACTGCCTGGGAACGTTTCGGAAACGAAAACAACAACAAAGCTGAGAGAAACAAAGAAGTAAGCAACAGAAAAAAAAAACAACAATACAAATACAAATACAAATTGAGCAGCAAACGCTTCCGTTGCATATCGTTCCGATTCCCTTTGTCCGCAAATCAAGATGGGAGCATTTCGCTTTACGTTTAGTTTGCTCCCACGAACGCAAACTGAACAGAACTCATTTTTTGTTACAGTTACTTTTCTCGGGTTTTGTTAGTATTTCGCTCTGTGCAAAGAAAGAAACGAAACGATTCAGAAACGTTTCGTTTCGTTTGTTTGTTATTCTGATTTGTGATTAATTTATATTAAAATACTGTTTTTATACTCTGTACCGTAGGTACATAGAGTATTATAAGTTTGTGCAAAAGTATGTAACATCCAGAAGGAAGCATCTCCGACCCCATAAAGTATATATATTCTTGATCAGCATCAACAGCCGAGTCGATATAGCCATGTCCGTCTGTCCGTCTGTCTGTCCGTATGAACGCACAGATCTCAGAGATGGTAAGAGATAGAGGTGTGAATGGGACATATGCTTCTTATGTCTGCAGGCAGATCAAGTTTATTTTCAATTTTTGCCACGCCCCCTCCCGCCCCCGCAATTTAGAAAAAACGTCATATCTCCCACAGTTTTGAAGATAGATGGCTTGTTCCTTCTGGACATATTTAGTTCTTAGAATAACTTATCGATCCGCCAAAGGAATGAAGAAGATCGGATGAACGGTTTTCGAGTTATGATCAAAAGACAAAATTTCTTGGTACAGAGTATGTTATAGTCGGGCTTGACCGACTTTCTTTCTTGTTTTTCCTGATCTATTAGATCAAACAAATTCTAGAGCTTTCAAATAAAAGCTTGTGAGAACTTTCGCAAAAGTAATATGCTGGCCCAAGAATCTTGCATGAGCTTTTAATGTGCCCCTCTTTTTTGTACCAGAAAACTCAAGAGAACAGTGCACTTTCCTCTCTCATTTGGAACCAATTTCATGGTACCTCGACAATTTGGAGTAGAATACCTTGTGATTGCTGTTGAATATTGAAAGAAACGAGGGAAAATTCTATAAGTTTGCAAAACAAAACAAAACATAAGAAAAGAAAACAAAAACTTACATATGGTTAAACGGCTGCTTTCGCCTTTACAAACACAAAATGAAAACCAAAAACCAAAAACCAAAATCCACACTCAAAGCTTTCTTCTGGTAACAATAATAATGTTTTTTCTTTATATTGAACTTTAATGAAAATTGCTTTTACAGCAATTTAGCAAAATTACCAAATTTACCAATGCTATTCAAATCTTTAGACTGCTAAGCGAAATCAATAAATTAACACGCCCACAAAACATCATCTGATTTTTCGAATTCGAAATTATATACAAAAAAACACATTAGTTGATAGCTAAACAAATGGAAGAGAACAGCTTGCAAATATTTTAAGCTGGCGAAACGTTTTAAGAAAATACAAAATTTAGGGAAATAATATTTAGAGATATATTTTTTTTGGTTTCGTTTCGCCTCAGTTCGTTCACTCAGCACTTCAAAAATAAAGCATATTCATAGGAAATACAATAAAGAAACTGCAATCAATTTGACAAATTACAAATATCACTCAATATACGTATATTATAGATAATATATATATAGGCACACGCACCTAGCGAGTCGCACTTTGTCATGCAACCGGAAACAGTAAACCACACCATCTGAACGAAATTACAAACAAAAATATGCATTAAAATAATAATACATAGTCGCCTTAAGTTTTAATTGCAAAAAGGTGTAGCAGATTGTATTAAAGCTTCGTTTAAGTAACTTCATTTTCTTAAAATTATTTACCAATTTTATGTAAATGTCTGTATATTCGCTAAGTAAAATGTTTTAAGGAATCCCATGGAAGTAAATCCCCTCCCCCATAAATGAAGAATAAAACTAAAAATAAATACTAAGCAACATGTGAACTGGGCTTTCATTTGGATTTATCGATATATCGATATTTATGTTTGACGATCAGAAAAAAACTACTATGGTCACATTGAAATCGGTCATTCGGTGCATTTATTGTTAATTTACAGCTGGTGAAGGTGACCGGGTGTGTAAGTTTTTAATGAAAACAGCTTTTCATTAGATGTATTGAGGCGGTATCGAACTAGGGATGCAGGAAATAATATCGAAATATCGAACATCGATATTTTTGTCCAAAAAAACGATATATCATTATCGAATATTTTTATGAGGCGAAATATCGCATATCGAATATTTTATGGCGATTTTTTTCGGCGATATTTTGCTTCCAGCGTTCGGTCACACTGCTGCATTCAACTGTTTCTTATGGTTTTTTGGCGAGCAAAAAAATGTTTAAAACCTACTTTATAAGAGTTAATGCACAAAAATCAAAGTGCAAATTGTGGAATATAGAGGTGGAACATAGAGATGCTTGGCTGAAATGCAGGCAAGCAATTAATCTATTTTGTAAAAATGTAGTTCCTATTATGCGTCAAATGACATCTTAATTACCTCAATAGACCAGCGTATAGTAAAGACACTTAGCCATTTAGACTCATTTTGTGAAAATATCGAAAATATCGATATTATCGATATTTTTTGCCCTAAAATATTTATATTGAAATGATACTTTTTCAATATCGTCAAAAATATCGATATAGATATTTTTGAAATATCCGGCATCCCTATATCGAACCCACAGCAGGCACACACACTACCAGCTGCACCACACCCGGCCATAGGTATGCATTCTAAAATACATTAAATAGATAATTACTTAAATTTTAAAACTTGAAATGCAAATTTTGCAAAGTTCTTCCAGAATTCAAATCAAAACCAAATCAGACTCAAGGCTGATTTCGATAAATCTCCTAGTATGGCCCTAAGTGCGTCAGATGAACAGCTGATCGACCAAATCTAAATAACTTTTTAGGAATATCACTTGCATAAAAAGCCGCCTCATAGCCTCGAAGCTCCCACTAGACAATCATTGTTCCATTTCAAGTAACGTTTCCAGTAAGTCTTTAAATTTCCCAAACAAAAAAGTGTGCTCTAGTGACCACTCAACCAAAACGGGCCCCTAATGTTGTCAAAAAACAAAAATACCCAAGTATGCGGACTAGAAAATGAGAACAAAGCAGGCGGTTTAAGTTGACTTGCCATAGAAACCTAAAGTACACCTCAGTCAGCTAGACGTGTGCCTAGAGTGTGCATCTAGCATTTTCATTGCTTTAAGCAATATTTATTTCTATTTATTTTTTTAATTTTTAATTCAAATTGAATTGTTAAGTTTCTTAGCTTTTGTCTTTTTGATTACCTTGTACTAGGCCTAGAAAAATTTCTGCATCAACGGCTGTCGTAAATCCAAAACTATAACAATACCTATAGCTAGTTCTATCGCTTGTATGTGTGACGGAATGCCAGTCAATAAGCCGAAAATACTCTTTAGATTCGATTTGAAATTTTGATTTCTTAAGATTTCATGTTTTGTTATTGTTCTTTGTCTATTCGTTGGCAATATGTGGGTGTAAGATAGCTTTCTGAGCGTTCCGAACTCTTGTGTCCGTGAGTGCTCACTCGCCCACCTCTATCAGCTGCGCTTACCCAGGCGCAGTGTTGGAAAACGTCACTCATTATGGTAGTTTGTTGACAATGAAAAGACCATAAATGAAAAGTAAAATAAAACAAAGCCCACAAACTGTTAAAATTAATCAATTTTGTTTAAAATGCCCGAGAATGCTTTACCCGAGCCCACCAGGGCTGCCTTAAGCGGCAGCACATTCGGACAACGACGTGAGGACATATTTCGCAGACTCCAGCAAAGTGCGCAGCGCTTGGAACGCTATTCAGGCAAGGAATTGGCCACCGAAAGCGATGAGTCAGTGCAAGAATTCTGCGAGGCACTGGAGGAGATGCTGGGCTATGGACTGCGCCAGACGGTTAGTGCTCCGCTGACGGCAGCCAGCCTATTCCAAAACATGCACGAGATTGTGACGGGTGGCGGGGGCGGAACGAACGAGAATACCTTCTGGGACTTTTGCCAGGCACAGCTGACGCCGCACGAGAGACAACGTTACATGGAGCTGAAACAGATCTGGACTAAAACAGGCCGGGGCAGAGCTTTTCTGCGTGCCAGCCTCAATGAGAGGCGTCTGCACAGTCATGTGTTGACCTGGCTGGATGATGAGGAGCAACTGCAACGCTATTACACGCCCTGGTCGTTGCTGCTCAACGAGGAGGTGGCCAAGAAGCTGCCAGGAATATTGGAGAGTCTGAACCAGGTGCTGTTTGCCCTGCAAGTGGACACCACAGAGCTGAATGCGCCTAGACGCACCACCACAGTGAGAGAAGAACCCATAATATATGCACCTGTGCCAGTGCCTGTGGAGGTGAAACGTCGTACAGGCCGCGCGTTCATAGAGCGACCCATACTGGGAGCCAATTCTACAGAGGATCTGCTGGGGGCCTTGTCGCCACGCGAGGCCTTGGAAGTGCAGCAACTGATATCCAATGAGGCAGTCGAACAGGAGCTGGCAATTGGTGAACATAACATTTCTACGCCCTGTGATGATATACAGCCAGAACTGGAATTTCTCAAGACACCTTTGGCCGAGGTGCCTTCTTCAACTAAGCCACAGCCGGATCCCGATGCCTACGAGGATCGCAGTGATACTTCCTCTCAATGGAGCAAATCTTCCTCCTCTGCCAATCAACAGCAGGCCGCCTTAGAGGAGCAAGTTCAACTGCTGACCGAACGCTGTTCTCTAATGGAGACTCGCGTGGCCGAGCTCACCTTGCAGAATCGCCAGCTGATACGACGTCTTACCAAACAATTCGAAGAGACTGGCATTGATCCCAACTCATCGTTTTGCGCCAACTTTCTGATAACCATACCTCAAGTGAAACTCAGCCGGACCCATTACACCTACGAGATACACATCACGATGCGACAGCGTCTGGAACATTGGACACTGTTTAGACGCTACAGTGAGTTCAATAGGCTACATAAATCTCTGATGCGCACGCATCCCACCGTCCAGGCCGTGGAGTTTCCGCCCAAGAAACATTTTGGCAATATGAATTTGGTGTTTGTGGAGGAACGGCGTCAGCAGTTACAAATCTATTTGCTCAATCTGGTCGAGACATTGCCACAGGTGGAGGCCTGCAAGACCAAGGCGGAGCTGCAGAAGGCATTTCCCTTCTTTCGTGAGAGGTAACCAGGAGGACGTTGGGTGGATGGGGCTCGAAATTGAAACAAAAGTATTCCCAAGTTTATAATTAATTTGTGTTAATTTCTTTTTGATTACATGTGTAATTGGTCCAAGTGCTCGGCAACTTAATAATGATATTAAATAAAAACTAGATATTTTTCCAAGCAATTTTCAAAAGTGGCGCTCACTTTAATTTAGGGCGACCATACTCGATTGTAAGCGATTGTAGGGTGACCAATTGAGTTTGACATTTTTGTCATTGCCCTCCAACGGTCACTCTAAATCATTATTATTGCAATAATTTGATCTAAGATAACAAAGATATGGATGCCGCAATTACGGGCGAAGTGGACAAAACACAGTTGCCGCCGCTCAATCAGAAGCGAATTCTGGCCTTTGTCAATCATTTCCTAATCAGCACCTGCAATTTCCTCAATGAGTTTGCCCTGGGTTGTGAAACAAAGTTCGTGCATATGGAGCGGCAGTTGCAGAAAACGGAAGCGGCCTTGATTATATTGGAGGCGAAACTGGCTTCCATACCCAGTGATCAAGAGACAGACACCACCACCACGGAAGCAGAGGTGCAGGCAACCATTTCCCAACCGCAAGAAGAAACTGTAGACCATCCACAAGAGCCCGTAGAGCAAGAGCAATCATTGCCAGATTTGCCTCCCATTGCCAGTGGCGTGAGAGTCTGCGAGGATGTGCGTTACCGCAAATTCTTTAAAATGCTACAAGTGGGTGTGCCTGGTCCGGCTGTAAAGCAGAAAATGAAATCCGAGGGTCTGGAACCGCAGCTGCTAGAGTTAGTATGAAAAGCTCCCTACGGTCTTCACTCGTCTAAACTTTATACATTTTTGCAGTCAACCTGAACGCTTGCTGGAGGATGGCAGGAGTGACTAGGAGTGATGCGGGTAGAAACAGTCCATCATTTGTGATATTTTTGAAGATTAAACATTTTGCAAAGGTTTTACGTCTACAATTTAATTTGTTTTATTTATAAAACAACTTAAAAAACACTTCAGTTATGCGGGGGCTGATTTGGAGTTGGCTTAGAACTGAATCATCTGTCCCTTGCGCTTCTTGTCGCCGCCCAACTCGAAGTGCTTGCAACGCTTCAGAGGGGTCTGCTTGCGGTACTTGCACTCAGTGCATTCCATGCGCAGCACAATTTTCTTGGTGGTCTTGGCCTAGAAATGGAGCAGAGAACGCCAAATTAGTAAGGAAAAATATAGGAAAAGTAAATTATAATAAATGTATGAACGGGGCGACCGTGAAGTACCAGAAAATGTTACTCCAGGTGCAATTCAACCGCCAGTCTTCATTGGTTACTTTGGCCACAGATTGTTCCCACCAAAAAGCCGAAGTGCTTTGATAGCCACAGCAATTTAGTTCTACTAAGGGCCAGACTCTAAATGATTTCCACTCACCTTCTTTCTGAAGATGGGCTTGGTCTGACCACCGAAACCCTGCTGTTTCCTGTCGTAACGCCGACGGCCCTGAGCGCCCTTACGCTCCTTGGACTTCTTGTACTGCGTCACCTTGTGCAGCTTGTGCACCTTGCATTTCTTGCAGAAAGTGCGACGTTGTTTTGGTACATTCACCTGAAAGGAACAGAATGGGGGGAATCTTTTATTTCCACTTCAAAAAGAACGCATTTCATCCGCACTTTTACACTTAATATTTCGTTCAAAAAGTCCAACACTCAGTCATTTAATCGTTGGCAGTAGTTTTACTTGATTTTAAACATTATTAAGGCGGATGTTTGCGGATTTTATTAAAGCCAAACGAAACACCTACCATCTTGGCATATAGGAAAGCACAAAAAGAAGGAACGTGAAATTAGTGTGACCGAACACAAGAGCTAAGTAAAATACCAAACATTAGCCAACACTAGTGAACCAGTTCGAAGATAGTGTAATATACACTGGTTCATAATTGAACTGAGTTCAAATTTCTCCACAGTCAATATAAAATGATTTCATATTATATTCAAAGTCTGAAGAAACTTCATATAAAATCATTAAAAACAAACCCGAGAGCTTAAGTGTTGCAAAGTCAAAATTTCACAAAAGTCACTTTAAATAAACTTGCTTAAAAGAGGATAAGTTTGACAAAGATTGATCAGCCCATATCTATTTTAGTCGATTTCAAGTGCCACAAAGATATAACCAGGCGTGGAAGAAGTAGAATTTGCCGTAACAGACTCAAAATTTAACAGCTACCACGTTTATGCTTGCAAAAAACCATGGTTTCAGATCATGATTTTTCCAAAAAATACAAGCATAAACACAAAATCATGATTTTTTGCTGCACACGAAAGTTGACTATAATTTTTGAGAAAAACCATGATTTCTTACATAGGTGGCATCTCACTGTAGCAATATCGTGTTTTTTATATGACAGCATAAACAGGCGCATTTTTAAAAGCGTGATTTTAAAAAACCGTGATATTGCTAGCATAAACGTAGTAAGTGATTTCAATGCTCATCTCTAGTTTCGCTCATCTTGATCTTCGTGAGCTATAGTGTCGCAAACATGGAGCAAAATAAAGAGAAAATACGGCATATTTTACAGTACTACTACGATAAAGGCAAAAATGCATCTCATGCTGCCAATAAAATTTGTGCAGTTTATGGACCCGATACAGTTTCCATTTCCACCGCACAACGATGGTTTCAACGTTTTCGTTCTGGTGCAGAGGTGATCGAAGATGCGCCACGGTCCGGAAGGCCTGTCGTCGAAAATTGCGATCAAATCGCTGAATTGATCGAAAGAGACCGGCATAGTAGCAGCCGTAGCATCGGCCAAGAGCTGGGCATGAGTCATCAAACCGTTATAAACCATTTGAAGAAGCTTGGATTCAAAAAGAAGCTCGATGTATGGGTGCCACACGACTTGACGCAAAAAAACATTTTGGCCCGTATGGATGCATGCGAATCGCTTCTGAATCGCAACAAAATCGACCCGTTTTTGAAGCGGATGGTGACTGGCGATGAAATGTGGGTCACTTACGACAACGTGAAGCGCAAACGGTCGTCGTCGAAAAGCGGTGAAGCTGCCCAGACGGTGGCCAAGCCTGGATTGACGGCCAGGAAGGTTCTTCTGTGTGTTTGGTGGGATTGGCAGGGAATCATCCACTATGAGCTGCTCCCCTATGGCCAAACGCTCAATCCGGACCTGTACTGCCAACAACTGGACCGCTTGAATGCAGCACTCATGCAGAAGAGGCCATCTTTGATCAACGGAGGCCGAATTGTCTTCCATCAGGACAACGCCAGGCCACACACATCTTTGGTGACGCGCCAGAAGCTCCGGGAGCTCGGTTGGGAGGTTCTTTTGCATCCACCGTATAGTCCGGATCTCGCACCAAGTGATTACCACCTATTTCGGTCCATGGCGAACGAGCTTGGTAGTCGGAAGTTGACCACAAGAGAGTCCTGTGAAAATTGGCTCTCCGAGTTTTTTGACAATAGGGAAGCGAGCTTCTATGAGAGGGGCATTATGAAATTGGCATCTCGTTGGGAACTCGTCATCGAACAAAACGGCGCATATTTGACTTAAATCGCATTAT